>JAKCPB010001785.1:0-75446 GCA_021442155.1 Cymbidium sinense | reverse complement strand
ATTTTCTCCCACTTTACATGAATGAATAAAGTAGGGTTTATATTAAACCGGGTTCTTAAGTTCTCTATGAGGCAAGCCTCCATAGTTATATCTTAGGAAATGAAATTTCTTAAGAATACTCTTGATCAAAGTAGACAATTATCATCTAAAAGATTTCAAGGTTAGACTATCAAAGGATTGGATATATTTGGAAAATCAATTGGGAAAGTTCAAGGAGAAGACTTATTTTTGGAATCCAATTAAAATAAGTAGGAAATGCTCATGATATTAGAAAGCCTAGTGAGCATTCCAATCTATCCTATGATTAGGCTTTATAATTTTGAAGTTGAGGAGATTTATATGTTTTGAGTTGAAATTTAATTAGATTACTAGGGCTTGTAATCCACCAACACAAGGTTGTGGGAATGCCTAAGAGATGAGGATTTATGCTCATAGCCCGAAAGAAATAGCTACCACGGATCCTAAATCTAGGGAGCTTTAGTACAAGCTAAAGCACGACCTAAATCTAAGCGATAGGTGGACATAAGGGTAACTTCCATAAGAGAGAATAAATTGTCTGACTTCTGGACTTATAACCACCTGAAGTGGTCGCCAGTTAACTCCTCCTACAATTTTAAAATCATATAATCCAATCTTATGAATTGCAAGATAGCTAGGGTAGTTATTTAATTAGAAAAGAACCTAAAGTCCTAAACACACTTCCTAAGAGACTAGAGCATGAGTGGTCTGGCATATGACTTAATCTATAGATGCGAAATATTTTAAAATTTTATTTCATTATAGACATATCATTTTGAGAGGCTTTAGGATTTATTATGCCTAAATGCATGATGAAATAGGTTATGGGTCAAATAAACTAGAAGAAGGTGTTCTCCACCACAAGGGATGCCCTCACAAGTCAAGCATTCCTTTATCATGCAAGGATGGAGATCCTTCATGTTCAAGAGAGAAAGAATATGCATGCATGATGTGAAACATACAACCATACAACTAAGGGGTTGCAAAATCTTTTAATTATCTTATTTATGTCTTCGGCTTTATGATGAGGTTATGAGTTGTTTAAAATTTAGTTATGAGTGATTAGTTGGGTAGAAAAGTTATTTTTACCTAAGATCCTAATCATATCCAAGCCACCCGTTAAAGAATCAATCATTTAAGTAACTATCAAAAGCATGCCATCCTAATGCATAATGTAAACATAACATCAAACAATTATATAAACTATCATAAAAGAATAAAAGGTGTGGTCAGTATACCATACAAAGAAGAGAAAGATGGGTAGCTTACCCTTATATAACCTAGAATATGAAAGAATAATTATAATTGTATTAAATGCTATGGGGTCTTCTTTCTTCATATCTCCATTTCTAATTTGGTTCCTTCTTGAATTTGGATGGTGCTTACTTTAAAGGCATCACAGGCACCCAGACAAAGCCTTCTTACTCATCCTAATCCCCATAGCACTAATCCTAATTCCTATTGCAAAAAATACATTTATGTGGGAAAAGTAAATCTAACTACACCTATAAAATAGAGGTTAGCTAAATATACATATAATCCCAAGCAATTGTATTTATAATTTGGACTTAGCACCCTACACATGGGTAACTAAGCCCACGTGTCCTAACTTGGATTATGCTTAAGGATTTAAGCAACCTGCAAAAAGAGCACTCACATTTATTTTTAAGCAACTCTTAAGCATTATCCCTTGCAAAAAACATGATTAGGCTAAAATTGGCCTATCATCCAGTCTACGAAGCATACACCCTAACATTCAATCTAAAATAATGCATCATAAAACAAAACATACATCACATCATACACCATCCTAACTTAGAGCTATAAGTGGTGACTTAATTCTAATGTGTGTATTAAGGCTTGTGTGGTATGTCTTGTTAGGCATTACTATTGTATTTTCTAAGTGTATAAGGATTCAATTTAACATGAAAGGTTGATTTCACTTGAAGTAGTTTATTTGATTTGAGAATTTTAATTTGTGTTTTCTTTTATTTCATTTGATTACACTTAGCAACTAAGTGTTATAAAGAGAGAAAAAGAGGATTGCCCTCTTTCATCCCTACCTTAAGTCACTTTCTAAAGTATATTAATTTGATTTAGTTCTCTTTAGTGAATGTCTTATTAAATGATTTAATTAATCCTAAGTGTATCTACATGCAACATATTTTACAGTTAAATCATGAATGTATGTGTTTTGAATTTATATTTTATTTGATTAAATTATTTAAACATATTAATTTAAAACTTTATCCAAATTCTTATACAAAAGGACATAAGAATGAAATTAAATAGTGCCATTGTTAAACTAGGGAAGTGAGCTAATCAAATGACCTCCTTGGAGCTAAAGCTCATATTCTCGGGTTGTCCAGCTTATATACCCATTTGCATTCAAACATATGTAAATTCATATACATGAACATACGAAGTAAGCTCCAAATCATATGGCTAATTAATTTAACCACTTAGTCAATTATGAATGCATACAATTTTAATGTCAAATGGGATTTTCATTTACTAATGACATATACATATACATGTACAAAGATATAGGTAAGTACATGTCATTGTTAAACCATGGAAGTGAGGTAATCAAATGACCTCCTTGGGGCTAACTAAAGCCTCATATTCCCAGGATGTCTAGATAGTATACTTGCTTTTCTTGGACACACATGGATGTATACATAAATGAGGGAAAGAAAACCATGCAAAGATTGTATATTTTTTATTGAATCATTTATATATATGAATTAAAGCTCTATCCAAATTCTAATGTTGAAATACATAAGAATGAAATCAAATGGGTACATGTCATTGATAAACTAGGAAGTGAGGTAATCAAATGGCCTCCATGGCACTAGCTAAAGCCTCGTATTCCCGGGATGTCGAGACTATATACCCATTACCATTCAATCTTATATAAATCAACACTTGAATAGAGGAAAGATAACTCAACATTCATACACTTAAGCTTTAAGCACATGCATTTCTTATGTATTTATAACTAGCATCAGAACATATATAATTATTTATTTATAAGGTTTTGAAAAATATATTTGGATTTAATAATGATAATAGCCACATATATTAAATTAAATCAACACATGCAAGCTTACATAAAGGAAATGCATTTTATTTTACTTGATTTTGAAAATATGGATGCATGAATTGAAATGACATACCAAATCTAACATGATTGGAAAAGGACAATGAAATATAAGCATGTGATTCATTCAACCAAACTAGTTCTTAAGGACAATCAAATCAAATAAGATTATTTAATGCAAACCAAAGCTTCTTTATTAATTAAGTTTTAGATTTGATTTGATTTAAAGAGGAGAAAACAAATCATCACTTGCTATTTTAAACCCATCCCCACATTAGTGATTTGATTTAATTTAAGTAAATGTAATTAATTTGATTTTATGGGTTAATTAAGTTGAACCCTTAATTAGATGAATTAATTACCCTTACCTATGTCACCTAAAAGTAATTAACTAAATAATTATGAGCCAACATGATATGCATGGAAAATAAACTTGCAATGATCCTAGGAAAGAAAATGGGCCAAATGCAATTGGCTCATGATTATTAGTTAATTTTTAAATGAATTAATTAATTACACTTATGGTTTTCTCACACATGTGGACTAACCATAATTTTATTAAATGCCTTTAGATTATTAAACACCTAAAGATCTACCCCATGATTTAATTAATTAAGGTCTATGTGATTATGATTTCAATTTGATTAAGTGATTTAATTAATTGGATCTTAATTAATTTCATTTTAAAAAGGGTGAAATGAACTTAGGAAAGGGGTCCCATCCCTATTCCTTAGTTCACTTACTATTGAACAATGATTAATAAACTTAATTAACCAATTTACTATTCATGAGATTAATCATTAATTAACTTAAAAGAGTAGTTAAGGTTTAATTAGTCAATTTTCTTAACTAAGTGAGCAATAAATCCAAAGAAAATCATGGGAGGCAGAGGTCATCCCATTAAATTAACCCACAAAATTTGGGATTAATTGCTCTAGTAATTAAGGAGTAATTAAGCTAATTAATTTTGCATTTAAACTTTAATTACTATTCAAAATTAGGTAAGATCATTTTAATTGATTCTCCTTTGAAATACCTTAAAATGAGTATTTATTTGCATTTTTATTTTTATGATTTTTTATGATTTTTTAGAAGTTTCGCCATTAAAAATAATTAATTAAGCTTTGGCTAATCATGTTGGCATGTGGCTTAATGTGCTTTCCACGTGTGTGGGATTGCTTAAAACTTATCTGACTCTATGCCTACATGGCGGTGATGGATGCGCTTTCTCATCCACCATCTGATCTAAGATCGAATGGCTATGATTAATCCCATAATGATTAAATAGATCGATAGATCTTATCGCGTCCATTTTATCCGATGTAGATGGTGCATGATCTAATGTCACATAAGTGTGGGAGAATGGAGCTCTTTTGCCATTGCTCACTTGATCTGAGCTTACCCGAGCTTGGATCAACTCCAAAATAGATCCCACACCTCCACGACATCGATCGGAGGGGATCCAATGGTCAAGATCACACGAGATGCAAGTTTTCTTCAAAAGCTCCAATTTTTTCTTAAGGATCAATTTTGGAAGCATACATCACTGGAGCTCAAGATCGGTGGCTCAAATGATTAAGGGAGCTTCATCTAGTGGAGACGAAGCCCTTTTGACCAGTAATTGGATCAATTCTTTGATGTTCACTCAGAAGACTATGAACTGACAATTTGGAGCTCGACTTTTATCGAAGTCCCACCTTTGATGCTTGAGAAGCTTGGGAGATGATTCATTCTTTCTCGATGAGGCATAGGGAAGGTGCGTGCAATGTTAATTTGAGTTTGATGGAGAAATGGGGAAGCTAGGTCAAAAATGGGAGTGTCTTATTCCTGGATTGACAGGAATGGCATTTATCAATTGAGGAATGATTTTGGTAGCTTAAGGAATGGCTCTAGCGACTCGTCCTGGGTAGCTAGGGGCTCAGGAATGATTTTTGTGTTTGAGTGAAATGAGGGGTATACCCCCCCCTTCATCTTGATGATGGTGGGATGGGGTTTGGTGGCCGACCATCTCAGGGAGTCATGGGTGGCAAGGAGGAGGTGAGTTGGCTCGACTTAGTTGGTTGAAGGTGTGGAGGTGGTTGCCAAGGAGGAATCATAGGTGTCCTAAGGGTTTCAAATGCTTCAATGGGGAGGGTGAAGTGATTTCACCTCCCATGGGTCATGGTGACCCAACCACCCTTGTGTCAGGTTGGGCATAGGTGCCTAAGTGGACCATTGGGAGAGTACCAAGTGGCCAAGGAATGGAAATGACCACTTACATGGGTGATTTGTCTCATGTGATGCCCTTGACCCAGGAATTATCATTTGGCATTGGATTTGATTTGGGATTTGAAATGAGTGAAGAGTTAGCCCAAACTTCAAGTCAATTGGAGTTGATTTGGTTAGGTTTGGCTTAATTTGACTAATTTAGGTCAAATTGGGTTAGGTTAGGTCAAGTTGAGCAATTGGTCAAACTGGGTCAAACTAAGGGTTGGGTCAAGTTCATATGATCATTTGGGATGTTTTGGTTCAATTGGTTTGGTTTAGTTTGGCTTAAATTTGATTTTAGATCTTTTGAATTCATTTGGGTCAAATGGATTAATTTGACCAAATTGGCCAAATTGGCTTGGGTTGGGTGTTGGTTTGGGTTTAGTTGACTAATTGATGATGATTGTAGGCTTTGGTTTCAATTAATTTGGATTTGGTTTTGATTTAGGCCAACTTGAACCTTTAGGTCAATTTAGGCTAAGTAGGTCAATTAAGTTCAATTGGGTCCAATCATGACTTTGGTCAAGTTCAACAATCAATTTGGAATGAACTTGAGGCATTGGTTTGCAATCAATTTGGTTTATATTTTCATTTGACCCAATTTGGTCTTTTAGGTCAATTTGGGTCAACTTGGGTCAAGAGGGCCAATTGGGTTTGGTTTGACTCAATTGAAGGTCAAGTCATATTCAAATATTGATTTTGATTTGGTATGAATCATTAGTTTCAAGGGATTTGGCTTGGTTGTAATTTGGCTAGTTTGGGTTCATATGGGTTAAGGGGTTGACTTGGTCAAATGACCAAGTTGACTTGGTTTGACCCAATTTGTGATAATTGATCAACCTAGGGTGATCAACAATCATGATGGGAGGTTTTGAATGGCTTAGTTCAATCCAATTTGGGTAGGATTAGAACTTGGCTCAAATAGGTCAAATTAGCCACTATGGGTCAAGTTGACCAATTGTGTTTAGTTGGCTTGATTTTGGGTTGTGTTTGATTTAGTTGAGTTTATATATGGATTTGGGATTGATATATAAATTCAATTGTACAATTGGCTTGGGTTCAAATGAGTTTTGGTTCATTTGAACATTTCAATCAAGAGGGTTAAGGTAGGTTTTACTTGAGTTGATTTTGGTTTGGCTTGATGATTATAGAATTCATTTATATTTGTGAATATGATTGAAGGTATGATTGATTTATTAGAAAATCAATTGAATTTGGGTTTTGGAATGAATTTGGCTAAGTGAGTTGGGTCATGTGGCTTAGGTTTGGATTTTGTTTTGGTTTGATTTAGTTTTGATGATTTAAATGTATATTTCATTTAAATTTATGAAGATGATTGATAATATGATTTATTTTTGAGAAAATTAATTGAGTGATTGATTTGGATTAAGATTTGGCTAAGTCCATGGGATAGGTCATATAGGAAGGGTTTTGATTTAATTTGATTTAGTTTGATTTAGTTTTGATCATTTGAATGTAGATTTGATTTATATTTAGGAAGATGATTGAAGATATAAATTGATTATGAAAACCAATTGATTTTGGATTGATTTGGATTAAGATTTGGCTAAGTCCATTGGATAGGTCATATATGGCTTAGGAAGGGTTTCATGTTTGGATTTGATCATGGGCTTCAATCATTTGGTTTTGTAATTTGGGCTTGGATTTGGATCTGATTTGATGCCTTGAACTTGAGGTTTGGTTTGAGAAGGTGAACATGGATTGGTTGTTTGTGGTAGGTGGATTATCCTAATCCCTAAGGCATAACTTAATCCTATGGTTACCCCGTCTAAGTATTTAGGCTTAGGTTAAGTGTTTACATATTTGTTAGAAGTTTCTTATGACTGAAGAAGTCTTAGTGTCTAGAATACTCCTAAGTCTAAGATTAGAAGATTGAATCTGCACTCCAAATGTGAGGTCAATAGGCATTGGGCTCCATAGTGTTGCCTTGGAGATAGATGATTGGAAGACCATGTTTCACATTATATACTGGATACATCTTTCAACACTTTGCTTGTGAGACCATGGATACATGAGAACAACATAGTTCCATCCTTTCTACATCAGTGTATGAAGTTTATGAGACGTGGGATCGTCTAATGTGTCAAAGGAGATCTCAAGCCATTTACAGTTCACGAGATTGGCATATATGAGGATGCGGCTTACTACCTCCCTCAAAATCAACAAGTCTATTCTCGTAAACTTGGGCCAAGTTTAAAAAAAAAAAGAAAAAAGAAAAGAAAAAAACAAAAAAGAAAATGGAAAGAAAATAAAAGGAGCGAAAATAAACTTGGAGGAGGAAGTGGATCTTAACATTAAATTCCACCCATAGTTCATTACACCATTGAACATATGGGTAGGATGACGACCTCCACCAAGCAGGAAGAAGAGGCAGTTTAGAGGCAATCTGGGTGGAAAACCTCTTTTGGCCAGAAGATATGTCCCAACTACCAGTACACACACTATCCATATAGATGTAGAATCTAGTTCATAGGATGAGTCTTATATGGTTAGCACACCAGCTCTTCTCAAGTAGATTCCCTTGAGGTGACACTTGAGCTGATAGCGATGAAAGGGGCTCCAAAGCAAAGAAGTAAAGTCTATATGTGAAACATTAGGCATCGGTTGGGAACCTTAGCTCTAACCCCACTTTCCTCTCAAAAGCGAGGGTTTGGTAGTTAAGGAAGCCCCTAAGTCATCCAGTGTGAAGACTCAGAGGTTCTTTTTTCTAGCATCATCATCCTCAAGTCAAGAAGTTGATGTAGAACTTGAGGATGATTCATATAAAGGTTTAATAGAATTACCTTTGATTAGTACTTCCCTTGTGTTCATAATTTAGCAAAGAAAGGGTTAATCCCACATACTTGGTCAAAGCACTTACTTCAAAAAAAATATGGAAGAACAAATGCAAAAGCTCTCAATCAAGACTAACACTAGGATTTGGAACAATGGATCCAGTCAATGATGATGAATACTGCTTTGTCATCATCAATCATTTGGAATCTGATAGGTTCTTTTCAAGTCACATTAACTCATATGAGGAACTATGCTTAGAAACTTCAGATGATCTAGATGACTTTGAAGTCAAAGATGCATACTGAGTTTGAAGAAGAGATCAAGTCAACCATTGATGAGCTCAAGGAAATCAACTTAGGAACTGAAGAAGATCCAGACATACATCTTCTTTATTGAATGAAATTAAAACTAATGACTTAGGCTATTGATTGAGTTTAAGGATTGCTTTGCATGGAGTTATGAAGAGATGCCTAGATTGGCTCCTAATATAGTGGTCCATAAACTAATAATAGAGCTACTTGCTAACCCTATCAAGCAAGCTCCTAGATGCATGTGATTAGACATAGAACAAATGTCATTTATGAAGTCAAGCGTCATGATGGCTTCATCTAGGAAGAAAAATACCCCCTAGTTAGATGACATCCTAGTTAAGAAAATGAATGGCCAAATTCATATATACTTTGATTTAGAGATTTAAATAAGGCATGTCCAAAAGATGAATTTCCACTACCAATCTAGAGTGTGGACATTGCCTCATCTCATACAATCTTCTTATTCATGGATGGCTCATCTAGAAATAACCAAATAAAGATGGCCTAAAGATAAAAGAAACAATGCTTTTAGAACCCCGATCAAAATCTATTACTATAAGGTCATGCCTTTCAACCTTAAAAATCCTCGTGCTACATACCGGCTATGACTCGAATCTTTGATGAACTCATTCATCATCAAGTTTAGTGCTATGTCAATGATCTCATGGTCAAAAGTAGAGAAAAGGAAGACATCTCTTTAACTTGAGAGTAGTTTTCAAATAGTTAAGAAAATTTAACCTCAAAATGAACCCACTGAATTGTGCATTTGGAGTAGCTTCAAGAAAATTTATTGGGTTTGTTGTCTAGGGAATCAAAATCGATCAGAGAAGAAGATTAAGAAATGCCACCCCTAAAAGTTTAACTCTCAACATTCTCTGGGATATCTAAGATTTTATATCCAACTTCAGAAGATGAAATTTAAATACTTTCAAAATAATCAACCAATGCTAATGGCGCAAATCAATATTAGATGACTCCTTTGCTTTTTAAATGTAAACTCAACCATATCTAATCTCAGAAAATTACTTCATTGACTTGCTTTAATCATTGCATCCCAAAAGCTACCACCACTGCTTCCTCATAAAGTGAACTTAATTTAGGATCAATCACTTTATATATCACCACATTTAGCATGATGGTTGGCTGGTCTGATGATCCCTACATTTGACCTTCCTTTCCTGCGAGGTGGTGGATTTCTTAGCAGGACACCCACTTGCTGCTAACTCTCCTCTTAGTGATGTTCTCCTTGATGAACAAATCATGAATTTAGGGGATACTAGCATTCACCACTAGGAGATGTACATTGATGGCGTGACTTCCTCTCAAAGAGGAGAAGAACCACAATCTACTATTCCAAAAAAGGTAGGGGTAGGAATAGTTCTCTTAACTCCAAATCATGATGTGATGAGATTCTCATATCATCGCCAATCCTTAATAATAATGAAGTCAAATATGAGGCTCATTTGCTAGAGTTAGCTGTTACTCTAAGCATCCATAACATCAACATCTTCAAGGATTCTCAACTAGTTATCAACCAAATCGCTAGGTCCTATTAGGTTATAAAGCTCAAGCTCCATCACTATCACAAGTACACCATGGAGTTGTTGGCCCAAATCCTAGATATTACCATTTATAAGATTCCTCGATGAGAGAACACCGTAACGTATGCTTTAGCCAAGCTTGCCAAGGAGTTGGCAAGTCCAGAGGATGAGTCCATATCAATAAAGGTATAAAATAGACAAATCTTATCCTTTATTGATATTGAACTCATCATAAAGTACTCTCTTAAAGGGGAGGTTACCACTGCCAAGAAGGATGAGGAGTTAGATTGGAACCATTCATAGATTACCTAAATAAAGGCAAACTATCTCAAGAGAAGTCCCAAGCCCATCAGATGAAATAGAGAGCACTTTCCTATGCTCTTATGGATGATGTCTTGTACTAGTGATCTTTCAATCAAATGTGGTTATGTTGTTTAGATAATCACGATGCCCGTAAGATCATGGCTTAGGTACACACATGATTATGTGGAGCCAACCAATCCGGTCTGAAGATGGAAGCTAAGATCAAGAGACCAGGATACTACGGCATCAATGATCAAAGATTGCATGGATCTGGCAATGCCACCAATGTCAAATATGGTGTGGTCACTAACCACCCAACATTCTACATCCTACATTAGCCTCATGGCCATTCGAGTGTTGGGGTACCAACATAGTGCGTCTGATTAATCCTCTTTCTTCCAAGGGTCATCGATTCATCTTAGCTACTACTGAGTACTTTTGCAAATGGGCGAAGGTGATTTCACTCAGAGAGGTCATAGCTCAGTGTGTGCTATAATTTTTTAGGAACCATATCGTATATAGGTTCAGAGTGCCTTGATGAATTATATCTGATAATAGTACATTCAAGGAGAGATCAACAACTTTGCTCAAGACAACATAGATTAGAGATATTATACCATCAACTACCCTAGGGAACACGGCTTAGCAGAAGCCGTCAACAAAACTATCATCTAAATACTGAAGAAGACACTCAACAACAATAAGTGATAATGGCATGAGCAGTTAGTTGAAGCCTTGGGCCTGCCGCACCATATAGAACTCAACTCTTACTCTTCTCTTTAGTGTATGGGTCCAAAGCTGTTCTACCATTAGAAGTCCAACTTCCATCACTAAGGATAGTTGAAGGTAGCAAGATCACAACATAGTAGAATTCTAAGTTATGGTTAGAAGAGATCAAAGGTTTGGAGGAGAGATGCTTGCAGGTATGCTAAAACTCGAGTTGTACAAAGCTAAAATGATTCAAGCTTATAACAAGTTGGTCCGTCCTAGAGCTTTTCAAGTAGGAGAGCTTATTTTAGTTCTAAGGACATCGATTGTTGCCCATCATAAGATGGGAGGCAAGTTTGAACCCACTTAGGAAGGCCCTTTTGCCATAGAGAAGGACTAGTAAAGAGGATTTTATTAGCTTATTAATCATAAGGGAGAGCTCCCAATGCTTCCAATCAATGCTCTACTTAAAGAAATATTATAAATCATGTTTAAAAATAATTATCATCAATGAAAATTCTATTTTGACTTCAATCTATTCCATGTTGAAAGTATTTTTATTTATAAATCCCCCATGATGTTTTAGGGTAGGTGTAAGGAACCTGAGCGGCATTGTATCCTTTATCGACACAACACGAACACAAAATACACACAATGATATAAAATTAAATACATATCTTTTATCTTTGGCTACTCTAAGTTGAGATAACCCCAAAGCACTCACTCATGCTTGCTGGTATATGTGTTTACCCCATCTTCTTGCTTTAGAGGATGTAAGTATGCTACACTTTCCTTCTTTAGCCACTACACACTGAGTGCCTTGTTAGTTTGGTAGGTTCTTCATGTGGTGGTAAGCTACCTCATGTTGGTTTCATTTAAGAGGATGTGAGTTACACACTTTATTCTTGGATTAGCCTTGTGCACTATCGGTTGAGTATATTTGAGGTTTAGGATAAGTCCCCTAGTGGCTCCTTCCCTCTTGCTTCAAGTCTTGGGTCCAGTCCTTCAGGCTCCCCCCATAGTCACTCTAGGTCGGATAGCATCTGCGTATGATATGACTATCGATGATCATTTTCTTGGAAAGTTGTAAGCCATGCTTTCTTTCCATATTGATCATTGCACATTGAGCACCTAAGGTTGGTTGGTTCTACTATGAATACACCACTCATTGATACACTTTAGGGTTGGTTCTCACACCTTAGGATACACCACTCATGCAGATGTAAGTCTGCTGCTTTCTCCTTGAGTTGGCCACCTACACCTATAGGCTTTCTTTTCGGGATAATGCCGCACCTCTCTATGGGCACTATATTTGGATCACATCCTTTGCAAACCCCATTTAGACACTACCGGTTACTATCGAGTAGAGTTCCCTTTCCCTAGTAAACCCCTATGGTTGGAGAATCCATCTTGTGATGTGCGATTCTCACTTGGTCCAATAAATCTGAGATAGGTCAAGGCCGACATAGCCCCTTCTCAGTGTGGTCCCTCACACACCAACAGGGTCCATGCAAATATATAAACAAAATATATATTCACTTGTGGATTAGGAGGACACCCTAGCAGTACCTTTTCCCAAGCAAGCATCCTATCTTTAAGGTAGTGTTAGCAAAACTCCTTATAGGAATTGCCTGACTACTCTTGAGTTGATATAAGTCCTCTGCGGCATTCACTCAGTAGTCTCCCCTAAGTCGAGTTCTATTTATTGTGCTACCAATTGGTCACCCCAGCAGCTATTCCCTACTTTAGAAGATGTAAGTGTGCTACACCTTCTTCCTAGCACAACTATTGCACACCAAAAGGCAACCCCTTAGGTTCACTAGCTCTACCCCATGGCTAGTAGACTATCCCTTTGGATTTATAAATCTGAGATAGGATAAGTCTGATATAGCCCCTTCTCAGTGGGTCCATCACACACCAACATTCCATAAATTAAATATATCAAATTTTGAGCTCACATCTCCAATGGATATGCCCTCAATTTGAAATAAAACTAAACCAAACAAACCATATCAAGTAACATGAAATTAAGATAAAATTAATCCTGACTACTTTTGTGTTGATATAAGTCCCACATTCACTTAGTAGTTTCTAAGCCAGTTTGATTTGTTGTGCATCCAAGTCACCCAGTGGTTGTTCCTGCTTTGGAAGATATAGTCTATGCCTTCTTCCTAGCATATCGTTCTCAAAGGCAACCCTTGGGTTGGCTAGCTCTACCCACTAGACTATCCCTTTGGATTTATAAACCGAGGTGGGTAGGCTGATATAGCCTTCTCTGGGTCCATCACACAGAGGTCCATGATTAAATTAAACTTGATCTAATTTTCCTGAGTTAAATCACAACCTTCTCCTTGGTGGAGCCCCAAATCATATATAAACAAGTCAAACAAACAAATCAAATTCAAAACCAACCTAGTGGAGCCAAATTAAACCAATTCCCCGGTAGAGTTAAATCAAAGAAATCCAACCAAACTTATATTCCCTGGATACATCCCAAACAAATCTATGAAATCAAACTAAATCCAAATCCCAGTGGATAGCCCAAACCTGCTTCCCTAGTGGAAGGTTCATATACCATCCCTGACTCGAGCCCATATATCTAGCGGATGTGCCTCCATCAATTAAAATAAAACAAATTAAAAGTCAATTCGATCTTAATCCCCTGGATTATAGATTCTTATCCCTAGCATCTTTTTTCCATAAATCATATAATCAAATTAAATTCAAACCTTATCCTCAATAGATTTTCTTCTTCTATGCCCTTGACATAGACCCTCACATGTCATGTCTAATGCATGTGTGATCCCAATCTCCTCCATGTCCTTGACATGGAATTCTCATCAAATCTTATTTCTTCTGTTATGCACACCTTTAATACTTCAACCAAAAGCCTAACAATGTATTCATTCAAATTACATCATCTTAACATTGTAATCAACATTTTATGATTTGTGATGGTGCAAGCTCAAACTAACTATACAATATCATGCTAAACATATTAGGGTTTAGGAATTAACACACTATATTATATTATAATATATGATGCTATATTATAATTTGTTATAATATAATATATTGTCTAACATTAGACCTCATTAGAATCACTTAAAAGGAACAAATAACAAAATTTTCACAAAATATGAATAATGTTCATTTTGGATGTAAAATTATTATTTTTCTATTAGAAATGGTACAAAATAGCAAAATTTTGGTGTTGCTTCTTGGTTTGTGCCATGAATTTGGCCAAATTCTTCAATCTCAACCTTCAAATTAACATTTATGTGAGTTTGATCATATCATAACAAAAAAAAACATATAAAATGTAGAATAGTAGTTAGTAACACACCACCACATTCATATATATGTGAAGTTATATTGTTATGTACATTATATTTTAATATGCTTTCATATAATATATTATCTTACATTACATGTAAAATGAATCACTTTAAGCAAAAAATTTATAAAATTTGGTTGAAAATGAACATTTATTTTGGATGCAAAATTCCATTCTTTTGATTAAATGACATATGATGTTCCCTAAAGCTTACCTTAAATTTGGCCAAATCCCATCATCTTAGCCTATAAATCAATATTTTTATGAATTATACCAACAAACTCTACTACATCATTATAACAAACTAAATATGCTAAACAACAAGTAGTAATACACAATAGTATGCTATAATGCATGATGCTACATTATGTTATGGCATCCTATATTATAATACACTATAACATATTATATTATATTATATTGCATATCACATCACAAGGGATTGCTTAAGATAAAAAATCATAAAATTAGTCTAAATAATAAAAAACTATATATTTTAGTCATATCACTTACATATTTTAAATTGAAATAATATATTATGATGCCATGCTTTACTTATTATGAATTTGGCCAAATTCCACCATTTTAAAGTCTAAATCAACATTTTTATAAATAATGCTAGTGTAGGCTCAACTACATGATTGTAAAATACTAAAAGAATTTAAAATGAATAATATATTATGATATATGATGCTATACTATGCTACAACATATAATATTTATTTTGAACATAAAATCTTACTTTTTTTACTACAAGTGGCATAGCACACCTTTGGTACTACAACTAATTCCCACTTCAAATTTAACAAATTTCATCATCTAATTTATTAAATCAATATTTTTATGATTTATATTAATATAGACTATAGGGCATAATATCGTAATATACTAAAACATTTCAAAACATCTTATAACATCTAAAAACACATCACTACATGCTCAAATATATGATGATACATTATACTATAATATATGGTATTATAATATGATTTAGGGTTAGGTTTAGGGTATTCAAAAATAGTCAAGGGAAAGTCTTGAAGACATTTTCTTTAGCTACCATAACTATGTTAGGATTAAGTCATTCTTTGGATTTACCCCTAATGACATCTTTATTCAAAGTTTAAAGTTTAGGGTTTAGGTTAGTATAAGGTTTAGTTTAGTTAGTTTAGGTTTAGGGTTTAGTTTAGGATTTAGGGTTTAATGTTTGGGGTTTAGGTTTAGGGTTTGTTGTAGGTTAGGATTAGGTTTATGGTTTTAGGATTTAGGAGGGTTTTAGGGTTTAGGGTTTAGTTTTTAGGTTTTAGGTTTGGGTTTAGGATTCAAAGTTTAGGGTTTAGGTTTAGGTTCATGGTTTAGGTTTAGGTTTAATGTTTATGGTTTAGGGTTTTAGGGTTTAGAGTTTATTTGTTTAGGTTGTTTTAGGTTTATGGTTTATGGTTTATGGTTTAGTTTTAGTTTTAGGGTTTAGAGTTTTGTGTTTAGGGTTTAAGGTTTCTTTTAATAGAGAATAAATTCAAATTCAACATTTCTTATTCATTTCATAAACCAAGTAGCATCCCAGTTTTCTAAGACACAAGCGATGACATAGATAAAAAATGAGGACTAATAGAGCAAATCAAACACTAGATAAGTAGAATCATCTCTACTATAAAGACAGTCCCATAAGCGATCAGATCAACCATTATTTAGTTTTTTATCCCCTCTTGGTGATCCGCCATCATATCCCCATCTCCCTTTGCCACCAGAACCTTGTAACCTCCTCACGCCTCATTATCACCCCAACCACCTCCACATCCACACACCTCTAGATCCCCACCACCACTATGATAACCTACATCCACCTTTCGACGCATCTAGATCAGATTGAGCCCAATTTGATGATGTTTTGCCATCAAGGTTCCATTCTTAGGGTTTAGGGTTTAGGGTTAGCTTAGGGTTGTAGTTTAGGGTTGTGGTATAGCTTTATAGGGTTATTTAGTTTAGGGTTTAGGATTTAGAGTTTAGGGTTTAGGGTTTACGATTTAAAAAAAGAAAACTAAGTAAATTAGTAGGTTTAGGTTTATTTAGTTTATTTTTATTTATTTTAGTTTTTTATTTTTTATTTAGGTCAATTTTTATTTTATTTAGGTTAATTATTTATTCTTATTTAGTTTGGTTTATTTATTTTAATTTATTTTTTTAGTTTAGGTTTTTTTTTTTTTAGGTTTAGGTTTAGCCCATTTATTTTTTCAATTTAGTTTTTTATTTTATTTAATTTTTTAGGTTTAGGTTTTATTTTTTATTTTTAGATTTAGGTTTAGGTTTTTATTTTCTTTTTCTAGGTTTAGGTTTAAATTTTTTATTTTAGGTTTATTTTTAGGTTTTATTTGTTAGTTTAGGTTTAGGTTTATTTTTAGTTTATTCTATTTATTTAGTTTAGGGTTTAGGTTTAGTTTATTTTAGGTTTAAGTTTAGGTTTTATTTATTTTAGTTTAGGTTTAGGTTTTATTTTTTATTTATTTTTAGGTTTATTTTTTAAGTTTAGATTTATATTTAGTTTTATTTTAGCTTTATTTTTTTATTTAGTTTTATTTTATTTAGGTTTTATTTCTAGGTTATTTTTTTTAGTTTAGTTTAGGTTTTATTTATCTTATTTTAGTTTAGTTTTATTTTTTTTATTTTATTATATTTTAGGTTTTTTATTTAGGTTTTAGTTTAGGTTTTTTATTTTATTTTATTTTTTATTTTATTTAGGTTTATATTTTTCTTTATTTTATTTTTTAGGTTTTATTTAGTTTAGGTTTAGGTTTTAGGTTTTAGGGTTTATTGCTTAGGTTTAGGGTTTAAGGTTTAGGGTTTAGGGTTTAGGGTTTAGGGTTTTAGGGTTTAGGGTTCTAGGTGTAGGGTTTATGGTTTAGGGTTTAGGGTTTTTTTATTTTATTTAATTTTTATTTTTAATTTTTTTTTAAATTAAGTAAACTGGTAGGTTTATGTTTACTTAGTTTATTTAGTTTTTTATTTATTATTTTAGTTTATTTTATTTTTTTTTTTTATTTAGATTATTTTTTTATTTTTTATTTATTTAGTTTATTCATTAGGTTTATTATTTTAGTTTATTTTAGGTTGAGTTTAGGTTTAGGTTTATTTTTAGTGTAGTTTTATTTTTATTTTATTTTTATGGTTTAAGTTTTATTTTTTATTTTTAGGTTTAGGTTTAGGTTTTTATTTTATTTTTAGGTTTAGCTTTTAGGTTTTATTTTAGGTTTTTTAGGTTTTATTTTTTAGTTTAGGTTTAGGTTTATTTTTTTAGTTTATTTTATTTTATTTAGTTTAGTTTAGGTTTGATTTAGTTTACTTTAGGTTAGTTTAGTTTTTTATTTATTTTATTTTAAGTTAGTTTTTTTTAGTTTAGGTATAGGTTTTATTTTTATTTATTTTTAAGTTTATTTTTTTGGTTTAGGTTTTTATTTAGTCATTATTATTTTTATTTTTTTAGATTTAGTTTTTATTTTATTTAGTCTTTTTTATTATTTTAATTTAGTTTAGGTTTTCATTTATTTTATTTTAGTTTAGTTTTTATTTTTTATTTTATTTTCTTTTAGTTAGGTTTATGTTTTTATTTTATTTTATTTTATAGGTTTAGGTTTAGGGTTTAGGGTTTTAGGGTTTAGGGTTTAAGGTTAGGGTTTATGGTTTAGGGTTTAGGGATTAGTTTTGGCTTTAGGGTTTTGGGTTTTCAGGGTTTAGGGTATAGGGTTAGCTTAGGATTAAGGGTTAGTTTAGGGTTTAGGGTTTAAACTTTAGAGTTTAGGGTTTATGGTTTAGGGTTAGTTTAGGGTTTAGGGTTTAGGGTTTTAGGTTTTAGGGTTTAGGGTTTAGGGTTAGGGTTAGTGTTTAAGGTTTAGGGTGTAGGGTTTAGGGTTTAGGGTTTTATTTTTTTTTATTTTTTAAATTTTTAATTTTTTTTATTATAGGTCTTATTTTTATATTTTTATTTTAGGTTTAGGTTTATTTTTAGGTTTATTTTATATTATTTATCTTTAAGTTTTATTTTATTTTTATTATATTTTTTATTTTTTTAGTTTAGTTTAGTTTATTTATTTATTTTAGTTTAGCTTATTTTATTTTACTTTATTTATTTTGGATTATTTAGTTTATTTTTATTTATTTTATTTAGGTTTAGGTTTTAGTTTAGCTTATTTATTTTAGTTTAGTTTATTTAGTTTATTTATTTTTATTTAGGTTTATTTTATTTTTAGGTTTATTTTTTATTTTAATTTTATTTTATTTATTTTAGGGTTCATTTAGTTTAGTTTTTAGTTTATTAATTTTTTGTATATTTGATTTTTGTATATTTTTTTTTATTTTTTTATTTATTTTTATTTATTTTATTTAGTTTATTTAGGTTTAGGTTTAGGTTTATTTATTTAGTTTAGTTTATTTAGTTTTATTTATTTTATTCTTTTAGGTTTGATTTAGTTTAGGTTTATTTTTATTTATTCATTTATTTTTATTTTATTTTATTTATTGTTGGTTTATTTCATTTTTATCTTATTTTATTTATTTTTAGTTTTAGGGTTTATTTATTTATTTTTTAGTTCAGTTTATTTTATTTCTTTTTTTTAATTTAGTTTAGTTTAGGTTTATTTAGTTTATTTTTTTTTACTTTATTTATTTTTATTTCAGATTTTTTTTATTTAGTTTAGTTTAGTTTTATGTTTAGGGTTATTATTTTTATTTATTTTATTTTTAATTTAGTTTATTTTTTATTTAGGTTTATTTTATAATATTTTCTGTTTATTTTATTTATTTTAGTTTATTTTTATTTTAGATTATTTATTTATTTTATTTTTATTTTAGTTTATTTAGGTTATAGGTTTTATTTTTTAAATTTACTTTTATTTTAGGTTTATTTTAGTTCAATTTTGGTTTATTTAGTTTAATTTAGTTTATTTTTATTTTCATTTTTATTTAGGTTTTAGGTTTATTTTATTTTATTTAGTTAATTTATTTTAGTTTAGGTTTAAGTTTATTAGTTTATTTTATTTTTTAATTTAGGTTTTTTTTTTCTTGTTTTTTTTATTTTAGGTTAATTTTATTTATTTATTTTATTTATTTTTTAGTTTAATTTATTTAATTTATTTTAGGTTTAGGTTTATTTTACTTTTATTTTGTATTTTTAGGTTTATTTAGTTTATTTATTTTTTACTTAGTTTTGTTTATTTTTTATTTATTTTTATTTATTTAATTTTAGTTTATTTTATTTAGTTAGGTTTAGGTTTATTTAGTTTAGTTTATTTTTTTTAGCAGGTTTAGGTAGGTTTAGTTTTTTTTAGGTTTTGTTTAGTTTATTTTATTTTTAGTTTATTTAGGTTTAGGTTTAGGTTTATTTTTATTATTTTTTATTTAGTTTATTTAGTTTAGATTAGTTTATTTATTTATTTTATTTAGTTTATTTATTTATTTATTTATTTTTATTTTATTTATTTATTTAGTTTAGTTTAGTTTATTTTATTTTGTTTTATTTATTTAGTTATTTAGTTTATTTATTTTTATTTAGGTATATTTAGTTTATTTAGTTTATTTATTATTTAGTTTATTTATTTTAGTTTATTTTATTTAGTTTAGGTTTTTTATTTAGTTTAGTTTATTTAGGTTTATTTAGTTTAGTTTAGTTTATTTAGGTTTATTTAGTTTATTTATTTTATTTTATTATTATTTAGTTTATTTTACATTTATTTATTTAGTTTTATTTACTTATTTTTAGTTTATTTTATTTTAGTTTAGGTTTAAGTTTATTTCTTTATTTATTTAGTTTAGTTTAGGTTTATTTTAGGTTTAGGTTTAGGTTTTTATTTTATTTTATTTTAGTTTATTTTATTTAGTTTATTAATTTATTTAGGTTTTTTATTTTTTATTTTTTAGTTTATTTTATTTTAGTTTAGGTTTTGGTTTAGGTTTTTAGTTTATTTTTTTATTTTAGGTTTTTTTTATTTTCTTTAGGTTTAGTTTTATTTATTATTTATTTTATTTTATTTTATTTTATTTAGTTTATTTTTTATTATTATATTTTTTAGTTTAGTTTATTTATTTTTAAATTTATTTTTTTTATTTAGTTTTTTTATTTTTATTTATTTTATTTTATATTTTTTTTATCTTTTAATTTTTAGTTTATTTTATTTTTTTTAGTTTAGTTTATTTATTTTTTTTTTGGTTTAGTTTTATTAATTTTTATTTAGTTTATTTTATTTTAATTTATTATTTTATTTAGTTTTGTTTTGGTTTAGTTTAGGTTTAAGTTCATTTATTTTATTTTATTTAGGTTTATTTATTTTTAGCTTATTTTAGTTTATTTAGTTTATTTTTTTAATCTATTTATTTTAAGTTTTGTTTTTATTTATTTATTTATTTATTTATTTTAGGTTTAGTTTAATTTTATTTAGTTTACTTTTAGTTTAGGTTTAGGTTTAGATTTATTTTATTTAGGTTTATATTAATCTTATTTAGGTCTACTTATTTTTATTTTAGTTTATTTTAGTTTATTTATATATTTTTTATTTATTTATTTTTTTTATTTATTTTTTTTATTATTTTTATTTTAGTTTATTTTATTTAGGTTTATTTATTTTTTTTTATTTATTTATTTATTTATTATTTTATTTAGTTTAGTTTATTTATTTATTTAGTTTATTTTAGTTTATTTATTTCTTTTATTTATTTAGTTTAGGTTTATTTTTATTTATTTTATTTTTTATTTTAGTTTATTTTTTTTATTTTATTTAGTTTATTTATTTTTTTTGTATTTATTTTTATTTTAGGTTTAGGTTTATTTTTTATTTAGTTTATTTATTTAGGTTTATTTTTATTTATTATTTATTTAGGTTTATTTAGTTTTTTATAGGTTTAGGTTTGTTTATTTTCAGTTTAGTTTATTTTTAGTTTAGTTTATTTATTTAAGTTTATGTTTTTTATTTTATTTATCTTAGTTTATTTATTTTATTTATTTAGTTTATTTATTTTAGTTAATTTATTTTAGTTTAGGTTTATTTATCTATATATTTATTTTTGTATTTATTTAGAATATTTTATTTATTTTATTATTTTATTTAGTTTATTTTAGTTTATTTAGTTTAGGTTTTTATTTAGTTTATTTTTATTTTTATTTATTTGGGTTTATGTTTATTTAGTTTAGTTTATTTAGTTTAGTTTATTTTAGGTTTAGTTTTATTAAGTTTATTTAATTTAGGTTTTTACTTTATTTTATTTATTTTATTTTAGTTTAGTTTATTTAGTTAATTTTATTTTATTTATTTATTTTAGTTTTATTAGTTTTTTTATTTAGTTTTATATTTTATTATTTTGGTTTATTTTATGTTATTATTTTTAGGTTAGGTTTAGTTTATTTTATTAGTTTAGTTTTTTAGTTTTAGGGTTTATTTTATTTTAGTTTATTTTTTATTTTTTATATTTATTTTAATTTTATTTATTTTAACTTATTTTAGGATTTTTTTTATTTTTATTTATTTGGTTTTGATTCATTTTATTTATTTAGTTTATTTAGTTTACTTTATTTTTGTTTATGTAGTTTATTTATTTTTATTTATTTAATTTATTTTTGGTTTATTTTAGTTTAGGTTTATTTATTTATTTTTAATTTAGTTTAGTTTATTTATTTAGTTTATTTTAGTTTTTTATTTTTTTTAGGTTTTATTTCTATTTGTTGTAGTTTAGTTTATTTATTTTAGTTTAGTTTTTTTTTTATTTTAGTTTATTATTTAGGTTTAGGTTTAGGTTTTTGTTTATTTTTTAGTTTTGTTTTATTTTTATTTTATTTTTTTGGTTTACATTTTATTTTATATTTTTAGGTTTAGGTTTAGCTCTTTTTATTTTTATTTTTCTAGGTTTAGGTTTTAGGCTTTTATTTTAGGTTTATTTTTATCTTATTTTATTTAATTTAGTTCACAGTTTAGGTTTGGTTTATTTTAGGTTTAGGTTTAGGTTTTATTTATTTTAATTTAATTTATTCTTGTTTAGGTTTAGGCTTATTTTATTTTGTTTATTTTTGGTTTAGGTTTTTTAGGGTTTAGGTTTATTTTTTATTTTTTGTTAGGTTTATTTTTTAAGTTTATTTTAGGTTTAGGTTTTATTTAGTTTTATTTATTTTATTTTTTTGTTTATTTTATTTTTTTTATTTTAGTTTTAGTTTTTATTTTATTTAGGTTTTTTTATTTTTTTAGTTTAGTTTAGGTTTTATTTATTTCATTTTAGTTTAGTTTTTATTTTTTTATTTGTTTTTCTTTTTAAGGTTAGGTTTAGGTTTTACTTTAGGTTTTTATTTTATTTTATTTTTTAGGTTTAGGTTTAGGGTTTAGCATTTTATAATTTTGGGTTTAGGGTTAGGATTTAGTTTTAGGGTTTATTTAAGGTTTAGTGTTTAGGGTTTAGTTTTAGTTTTAGGTTTAGGGTTTAGGGTTTTTTAGAGTTTATTAGCTTAGGATTTAGTTAGTTTATTTTTGTTTAGGCTTTATTTTTAGGGTTTTAGGCTTTATGGTTTAGGGTTAGTTTAGGTTTAGGGTTTAGTATTTAGGGTTTTAGGGTTTATTTATTTATTATTTTTTATTTTTTTAAATTTTTTTTAATTTTAGTTTATTTTTTATTATTTTATATTATTTTAGGTTTAGTTTTGTTTTTTATTTACTTTTATATTATTTTAATTTTAGGTTTAGGTTTATTTTTTATTTTAGGTTTAGGTTTATTTAATTATTTAGTTTAGTTTAGTTTATTTTAGGTTTATTTTATTGGTTTAGCTTATTTTATTTTACTTTATTTATTTAGTTTATTTAGTTTTTTTATTTTATTTTATTTAGGTTTAGTAGTTTACTTTATTTATTTTAGTTTAGTTTATTTTTATTTATTTAGTTTATTTAGTTTATTTATTTTATTTATTTATTTTATTTTAGTTAATATTTTTATTTTTTTTTATTTTTATTTATTTATTTTTTATTTTAGGGTTTATTTAGTTTAGTTTAATTTAGTTTATTTATTTATTTATTTATTATTTTTATAAATTATTTATTTTTTATTTTTATTTTATTTTATTTTATTTTTTTATTTATTTAGGTTTAGTTTAGTTTATTTAGTTTATTTATTTAGTTTAGTTTATTTTTTTAATTTAGTTTATTTTATTTTTTATTTTTTTTATTTTATTTAATTTTTTATTTTTATTTTATTTTATTTATTTTTTTATGTTTAGTTTGATTATTTATTTTTTAGTTTTGTTTATTTTATTTTATTTATTATTAATTTATAGTTTAGTTTAGGTTTAGGTTAGTTTATTTTTATTTACTTTATTTATTTTTTATTTTTTTATTTTATATATTTAGTTTATTTTTTTATTTAGTTTAGTTTAGGTTTAGGTTTATTTTTATTTTATTTATTTTTTATTTTATTTATTTATTTATTATTTAAGTTTATTCAATTTTATTTTATATTTATTTTTATTTATTTTAGGTTTAAGTTTATTTATTTTTTCTTTATTTTTATTTTAGTTTATATATTTATTTTATTTATTTTTTATTTTAGTTTATTTATGTTTTAGGTTTTATTTTTTATTTATATTTTATTTATTTATTTTTATTTTAGTTTATTTTTTGTTTATTATTAGTTTAGTTTAGTTTATTTTATTTTTTATTTTAGTTTAGGTTTAGGTTTATTTAGTTTATTTTAATTACTTTATTTATTTTATTTATTTTATTTATTTAGTTTATTTTTATTTATTTTTAGGTTTATTTTATTTATTATTTATTTAGTTTATATATTGTTTATTTATTTTACTTTAGTTTAGGTTTAGGTTTTAAGGTTTAGGGTTGTGGGTTGTGGGTTTAGGTTTATAGGTTTAGGGTTTAGAGTTAGGGTTAGTTTTAGGGTTTTAGGGTTTTACATTTTTAGGGTTTAGGGTTTAAGGTTTAGGGTTTTAGGGTTTAGGGCTTTATGGTTTAGTGTTTTAGGGTTTAGTGTTTAGGGGTTAGGTTTAGGGTTTATGTTTGCATTAGGGTTTAGTTTTAGGGTTTAAGATTTAGGGTTTATTAGGGTTTAAGGTTTAGGGTTTAGCATTTAGGATTATAGATTTAGGGTTTCAGATTAGTTTTAGAGTTTAGGGTTTTTTTTATTTTAGTTTAGGTTATTTATTTATTTATTTTATTTTTTATTTTTAGGTTTAGTTTAGATTTTTTTTTTTTAGGTTTTAGGTTTAGGTTTATAGTTTTATTTTGGTTTATTTAGGGTTTAGTTAAGTTTTAGGATTTTTATTTTTGTGTTTAGGTTTTATTTAGTTTAGGTTTAGTTTAGGTTTAGGTTAGGTTTAAGTTTTTAGGGTTTAGGTTTTTTTTAGTTTAGGGTTTTGGTTTAGGTTAGTTTAGGGTTTTAGGGTTTAGGTTTAGGGTTAGGGTTATTTAGATTTAGGTTTAGGGTTTAGGTTTATTTTAGTTTAGGTTTAGATTTTAGGTTTATTTTGTGTTTAGGGTTTAGGGTTAGGTTTTATTTTAGGATTTAGGGTTTATGATTTAGGGTTAGGTTTTAGGTTTAGGTTTAGGTTTTATTTTAAGGTTTTAGTTTATTTATTTTTTATTTATTTTATTTATTTTATTTTATTTAAATACTAGTAGGTTTAGGTTTTATTTAGTTTATTTTATTTATTTTAGTATTTTATTTTTTTTATTTTATTTATTTTTTTTTTTTAGTTTATTTAATTTAGTTTAGGTTTTATTTAGTTTATTTTTTTTTTAGGTTTTTTGTTTAGGTTTATTTTTTTAGTTTAGTTTTATTTTTATTTTATTTTTAGGTTTAGGTTTATTTTTTTATTTTAGGTTTAGGTTTAGGTTTTTTATTTTTATTTTTTAGGTTTAGGTTTTAAGTTTTTATTTTAGGTTTATTTTAGGTTTTATTTTTTAGTTTAGGTTTTGGTTTATTTTTTATTTAATTTATTTTATTTAGTTTAGGTTGAGTTTAGGTTTAGTTTATTTTAAGTTTAGGTTTAGATTTTATTTATTTTTGTTTAGCTTATTTTAGTTTAGGTTTAGGTTTATTTTATTTTATTTTTTGGTTAGGTTTTATTTTAGTTTAGGGTTTAGATTTTATTTTTTATTTACTTTTAGGTTTATTACCTAGATTTAAGTTTTTATTTAGTTTTTATTTTATTTTATTTTAAGTTTATTCTATTTTTAATTTAGGTTCATTTTTTTATTTATTTTGGTTTTTTATTTTTTTAGTTTAGTTTTGGTTTTTATTTATTTTCTTTTAGTTAAGTTTTTAATTTTTTTAATTTTCTTTTTAAGTTTAGGTTTATATTTTATTTTATATTTATTTATTTTGGTTTAGGTTTTTTTATATTTTTTATTTTTAGGTTTTATTTTGTTGAGGTTTAGGTTTATATCTTTTTAGGGTTTAGGGTTTAGGGTTAGTTTTGGGTTTTGGTTATTTTAATAGAGAACAAATTTTTGATTACATTTATTTTTTTGATTTCACCAAGTAACACCAAGTTCTCTAAGACACAAAACAACGACATAGATAAAAAAAATGAGCACATAAAGCAAATAAGAAAACTAGATATATGAGGCTTCCATAAGCAACAAATTAGATCGGCCATTGTAGTTTCTCCGGTTCCCATTACAACGGCCTCTCAGTAGTGGGATCCACCATTATATCCCCAATCTCTCCCTCCACCACCACTGTAATTTATGCCTCCATCCATAACCACCACTTGACCACCACCTCCATATCCACCAGACTTTAGATCCCCCACCAACCTGCGATAATTCGCCTTTCTCTATCTAGGCAGTTGATGGTGATTTTCTTCATGAAGGTTCTAATTCTTTGGGTTTAGGTTTTGGTTTAGCTTTATTAGGTTTTAGAATTTAGGTTTATTTTTTAATTTATTTAGTAACTTTAGGTTTAGGGTTTGGGGTTTATGTTGGCTTAATGAGCCTCATGTTCAATCAATCAATTTTGATCATAACAAACAAATGCTTGAATGTTCTAATATATGTTTTATGTGTTTCACATATATTAATTTCTAATTACATATCCAATACATCTCATAATATGTTTGAGGAAGTTGCAAGAATAGAAGAATGAAAGATCAAAATGGATAATGTGAAGCTAAAGATACAATATTTTAGGTTATATGCATTTATAACTATCTTAGAAATTCATTAGTTCATTGCATGAATTAATTTGCTCATAACTTAAGTTATTATTTTTATTTATTTGAAATAATGATAATTAGGTTAATTTATATAAATCTCTATTAAATTAACATTCAATTATATGTTTCATATATAGCATTTGAATTGTCAAAATAAGAAATGATAATAAATTATGATTACTAAGTGTAATTAGTTTATATACGTAATATAATTAAATATTTTAATTTAATTTTAAGTTTATATGATAACTAACATATGTATGATTATATATAAATTATATCATAATATTTAAATGTCATATTTCAAAATTAACAAAATATATGTTGAATTTAGTATTTTAGCCAAAGTCATTTTATAATCAAGGAATTTATATTCGATTTCATCTCCAAGATTCCTTGGATTATTTTCCTTTAATTGGATAGGTTACATGACCCACATTTTAAAATTGAATTTATGACTTTTCAAACATTAGCTTATTTTAATAATGAATGCATGCTACATGCTTTGAATATATTAAGAGTCATATTTTATTATTTGACTTACATGTAAATAAATTTTGGTTGTTTGAGTTTAACATTTATTTAATATAAATTATATTTTTATTAAATATTAATTTATATGATAAAATGATGTTAGAATAATATATTTTTGAAATAATTCAAAATGACCTTCTTGCTTATAAATAGCCATCATTCTCTTCCTGAAAGCATTCCTCATTCAAATTCAAAATCCCTCCAGCAAATCTAAGGGAAAATTTCTTAGATTTTCCTCCAAGTGTATTCCAAATATTTCAAGATCAAATCCTTGGTTTGGAAGCATCAACATATTTGATTAAGTGAGCTTTCTCAAATTACTTGAGTTTGTTTTCTTGATCTTAATTTGTTTTTAGTTGTTCATACTATTTTCACCATCTATTTATTCATTCAAATTTATATTTTTTGGTGGATTAGTTATTTTGACATCAAAGTCAAAGTTTTTCACCTCAAAGTTTCTTCAATCATTTTTTTGTGATAAACTCTTGTGATAGTTTGTAGGATTATTTTCAACTTGTTGAAATTTTTATCTTCCTACAAATTTCTTTTGGTTTCTTGAAATATTTCTTCATTAGTCTTATTTGAAAGATCATTTATTCTTAGATCTATTTTAGAACTATATTTTAAGCATTTTAAATTAAATTATTGTGCTAAAATTATTTTCATATTTGCTAGATCTCTCTTTTAATTAAAAGCTTACTACTAATACTTTGATCTATCATATAGTAATTTTATTTAAGTATTTTGTGGTCATTTGCATTAATTGAAAGCATCTTTTTGGTTAAAATAAAATAAATTATTCCTTGCTGAAATTTATTTTATTATGCAAAAGAATATTATGAATTTATTTTGAAATCATTTTTATATTAGTTTACAAATTGTAATAACATAAACATCTTAGTAAAATCACTTTAAGATATTTATTTTACTATTTCTTATCAATATTAAGTGAGCATTTTATCTTGAGAAAATTTTAAATTTTAAAGTGATCATTTATAAGTAGTGAGATCACTTTTTATTGGATAGCTTGGCATATTTGTGAGATTTATTTTATCAAAATTTATTATTTTGTATTTTCTTTTATGTTGTAAAATTTATATTGGGGTTGTACTAACTTTGTAGAAGTACATATTATTAGGGGTTATTTTCACTATAGGAGGTACTATTTGTAAATTATTTTTGATTTAGTGGATTCTTAGTCAGGGGTGCCATATAAACAAACTTGTTCATGAATATGAGTTATTTCATATGTCTCCTTTATCTATTTCGATATGTATACTAGATTCATGAAAATAATTAAACATTGCATTCTCTTAAAAACATATAATCAAGACTTAGTCTATAAGATTCTTATATGTCTTCCAAAGAATGGAAGTTAAAATTTACTATTAGTGAAAAATTTATCTACTTATCCACTATTGACTTTTGGGTTCTTTGAAAGCACATGAACGTTATTTTCAAAGGGATAAGATGGATAATTCAAAGAATTGAAAGAGAAAGGAAAAGCCATTTCTTTACAAGTTCATGATAGTGATGAGCATAACACCTCAAGCTTAAATGTTGATAGTGATGAGGTGGTCATGCTATCCAAAAGGCTTGCAAACTTGTAAGGAAGAAGAATCAAATGTATAAAAAATCTAAAAACTATAAACTTCAAATTAAGAAATTTCTTATAGGTGAAGGGAACATTTACTACCAATGTAACAAGCCTGGACACAAAAGAAGAAAAAATATGAAGGAGAAAAACTACCATAAGAAGAAGAAGAAGGCTTTATGGGCCAACTAGATTCAAATGAATCAAGTACTTGCTCATCCGATGAAGAGGTCAACATATGTCTTATGGCAAATGGAGAATCTAACTTAGATTCTCAATAGGTATGTAGTGATATATCTTATGATTAATTAGATGATGCTTTTAATGATTTAGTTATTGAATATAAAAAATTAAAAAGAAAATACAAAACCATAGAAAAATAACATAAAAATTTAGAAATGAATTTTTGTGATTTAAAAAATGAATGTGATAATTTTAAAAGTAAAAATGATTCTTTATTAAACTGTTCCTTACATGTATGTAAACATGATAGAGAGAATATCTTGTTAAACGCAAGATTAGAATTATGTTTTAAATCACAAGTTCATTATAATGCTTCATCAAGTAAAACATTTAATAAAATTATTTGCATCATACACATACTCATATACCTTTTTAATTATGATAAGATGCAAACACTAATGTTTGGTGCAACTATTGTGATAGAAAAGGGCATATTTCATTTGATTGCTATGCACATAAATTACAAAACACTAAGAAATCATCTTATGTTTGGGTACCAAAAGGTACAAGCACTACACAAATCACACATGCTAGATATCTTGCTTCAAATTTAGAATGTGGACCCAAACATGTTTGGGTTCCAAAAGTTAACATGTGATTTTCTTTTGTAGGAATTCCTTCAAAGAAAAATCAAAGATCATGGTACTTAGATAATGGATGTTCAAGACATATAGAGATAAAGATAAATTCACAACTTTAGAATCAAGTGATGGAGGATTGTACATATGGAGATAATGCAAAGGGAAAGATCATTGGCATTGGTTCTTTAGTAAGAATTCTATCACTTTAGATAAAGTTTTTCTAGTAGAAGGATTAAAACATAATTTAATTTCTATTATTAGTCAATTATGTGATAAAGGTTTGAATGTAGTATTTCATACATCATATTGTATTAAAAAATAATGAAAATGTTTTCTTAGTAGGAAAAGACATAAAAATATTTATGTCATTGATTTAGATAGCTTTCATGATGTTAATTTGATTTACTTTATTTTAAAGCACTCATGATGATATATGGTTATGGCATAGATATGTCATATTAACATTTGCTAAACTTGATTTAGTAGTTCTTAAATTAAATTTTCATTCAAACTATGTTTGTGATGCATGTATTCATGGTAAGCATTCTAGAAGCTCATTTAAAAGTAAAAATATTGTTTCTTCTAGACTCTAGAATTGTTGCACATGGATTTGTTTGGTCAAATTAGCACCAATAGCTTAGGTGGTAAAATTATGATTTTGTGATTGTTGATGATTTATCTAGATATACTTGGGTTTTTGTTTGTAACTTACAAGGATGATGTTTTGGTTAGTTTATAAAGTTTTCTAAATATATTCAAAGAGAACAAGGCCTTTTGATTAATAGGGTTCAAACTGATCATGGTGCAAATTTGAAAATAAATTATTTGAGGATTATTGTGATGAACATAGGATTAGACATAATTTTTTTGCACCTAGAACTCCCTAATAAAATGGAGTAGTAGAAAGAAAAAATAGAATATTAATTGAATTAAGTAGATCTATGCTTGATGAGTATAAATTGCCAAAATATTTTTGGGCAGAAGCAGTAAATACTTCATGTTATATGATGAATGGGATCTATGTTAGACCAATTTTGAAGAAGACACCCTATGAATTATTTTTTGGAAAGAAGCCTAAGATTGAACACTTTCATGTATTTGGATGTAAATGCTTTATTTTGAATAATGAAAAAAAAGCATCTAAGTAAGTTTGATTGCAAATCAAATGATGGTATTTTCTTAAGATACTCTCTTTCTAGTAGAGCTTTTAGAGTTTTTAATAAGAGAAAACTGATTGTAGAAGAATCAATACATGCTATTTTTGATAAAAATTTAATTGATCTCATTAGAAATGAAGTGATTGATGAAGAGATTGATAATCTTAAGAAAATATCTTTAGAAGATAATGTGGAGGATCTATTGCCTAAAGAAAGGAAATATAATAAAAATCATCTAAAGGAACTAATTATAGGATATCCTTCAAAGAGTTATGACTAGAAGACATAGTAGAAAGGTTGTAGATCATTCAACATTTTATCGAGGTTGAACCTAAAATTTAGAAGAAGCATTAAAAATATTTTTTGGATTATTCTATGGAAGAGGAGTTGAATCAATTTGTAAGAAATGATGTTTGAGAATTAGTCCCAAGCAAGATCAAAATATCATTGGAACAAAATGGGACTTTAGGAATAAGCTAGATGATTAAGGTTGTATTATTAGAAATAAAGCTAGGTTAGTTGCACAAGGGTAACATAAGTTGAAGGTATAGATTTTGAAGAATCTTTTGCACCATAGCAAGACTAGAAGCTATTAGGTTACTCCTTTCTTATGTTTTAGGGATTTTAAACTTTTCAAATGGATGTCAAAGTGCATTTTTGAATGGATTTATTGACCAAGATGTATTTGTAGAGCAACCACCTGTATTTGAGAGCCTTGATTGTCCAAATCATGTGTATAAATTAAAGAAAGCCCGATATGGTTTAAAATAGGCTCATCATGCTTGGTATGATAAGTTAAGTAACCTTTTGATAGATCATGGATTTATAAAGGGTAGAGTAGATATGATCTTATTCCTTAAGAGCATAGATGATGGTTTGATTACAAGTGTATGTAGATGATATATTATTTGGAAGTACAAATGAATCTTTATGCCACGAGTTCTCATCTTTGATGTCTAAAGAGTTTGAAATGAATCTATGATGGGAGAACTTATTTTTTTTCTTAGGAATTCAAGTGAAGCAATAAGAAAATGACACATTCATCTGTCAAACCAAGTACACAAATTTATTGCTTCAGAGGTTTGACATGAAAAGATTTAAATCTAGTAAAACTCCTATGAGCCCATCTACAAAATTGGATTTAGATGAATTAGGAATATTTGTTGATCAAAACTTTATAGAGTATGATAGGTTCACTTTATACCTTGTTCTAATAGCTTGATATTATGTTTTATTTGTTTGTGTGTTCATTTTAGACCAACCCAAAAGAATCTCATTTAATAGCATACAAAGAATCTCACTTTTATACCTTTTGATTTGATAGACACTACTAAGTTAGGTCTATAGTATCCTAAAAATTCTTTATCATGTGATTTGGTTGCTTATTTTGATACTAATTTTGCTAGATGGCAAGTAGATAGGAAAAGCACATCAGGCACATGTCAATTTTTAGGATCATCACATGTGTCTTAGTCTTCTAGGAAACAAAATTTTGTAGCTTTATCCATTGCTGGGGATGAGTACATAGGTACCCGTAGTTGTGTTGCTCAGGTCCTTTGGTTAAAGAAATAATTAATAGATTTTGGTATTAAGTAAGATCACATTCTAGATCTGTGTGACAATACTAGTGCTATTAGGTTAACCAAAAATCCTATCCAACACTCACGAACCAAGCATATAGAAATTAGACATCATCACATTTTGAAAGGTAATGTTAATATTAATTTCATTAGTACTAATTTAAAAATTGTAGATATTTTTACAAAACCATTACCAGAAGAACATTTCTATGGACCCATGCTTGGAATGCTAGATCCTAATATTTAAAACTATATGTAGTTTGTTCTCACTTTTTGTGTCAAAAGGAGAAGAGTAAAATGTTGCTTAGTATTAAGTTTATTTCATGCATACATTTAGGGGAGCAACATTATTCATCTCTTATGCATAAATGTTTTAAGAAGAAATTTTTTTCAAAAACTATGATGAAAGGTCAACCTTTATCAAAATCAATACCCAACATTAGTTTGTCATCATCAAAAGGGGAGATTATTGGCTTAATGAGCCTCATGTTCAATCCAATCAATTTATATGATACCAAACAAATGCTTGGATGTTCTAATATATGTTTTATGCATTTCAGATAAATTAATTGCTAATTACATATCCAATACATCTCACAATATGTTTGAGGAAATTGCAAGAATAGAAGAATGAAAGATAGATCAAAATGGATAATGTGAAGCTCAAGATATAATATTTTAGGTTATATGCAATTATAACTATCTTAGAAATTCATATGAGTTCATTGGCATGAATCAATTTGCTTACAACTTAACATATTATTTTTCTTTATTTGAAATAATGATAATGAGGTTAATTTATATAAATCTATATCTAATTAACATTCAATTATTTGTTTCATACATAGCATTTGAATTGTCAAAAAAATATATGATAATAAATTTTGACTATTAAGTGTAATTAGTTTATATACTTAATATTAAATATTTAATTTAATTTTAAGGTTATATGAAAACTAACATATGTATGATTATATATAAATTATATCATAATATTTAAATATCATATTTCAAAATTAACAAAAATATGTATAATTTTGTATTTTACCCAAAGTCATTTTATAATCAAGGAATTTATATCTGATACTAGCTCCAAAGGATTCCTTGGATTTTTTCCTTTAATTGGGTAGGTTACATGACCCATGTTTGATTAGAATTGAATTTGTTATTACTTTTCAAACATTAGTTAATTTTAATAATGAATGCATGCTACGTGCTTTGAATATATTAAGAGCCATATTTTATTATTTTTGACTTGCCCATGTGAATAGCCAAATTTTTTCTAGTTTGAATTAATATTTATTTAATATAAATTATATTTTATTAAATATTAAATTATTATATGATAAAATGATGTTAGAATAATATATTTTTTGAAATAATTCAAATGACCTTCTTGCTTATAAATAGCCCTCATTCTCTTCATGAAAGCATTCCTCATTCAAATTCAAAATCCCTCTAACAAATCTAAGAGAAAATTTCCTAGATTTTCCTTCCAAGTGTTCTCCAAATATTGCAAGATCAAATCCTTGGTTTGGAAGCTTCAACATCTTCAACTAAGCGAGCTTTCTCAAATTACTTGAGTTTGTTTTCTTGATCTTAATCCATTTTTAGTTGTTCATACTATTTTCACCATCTATTTATTCTTTCCAATTTATATTTTTTGGTGGATTTGTCTTTGGACATCAAAGTCTAAGTTTTCACATCAAAGTTTCTTCAATCATTTTTTTGTGAAAAACTCTTATGATAGTTTGTAGGATTTATTTCAACTTGTTGAAATTTTTATCTTCTTACAAATTTCTTTTGGTTTCTTGAAATATTTCTTCATTAGTCTTATTTGAAAGATCATTTATTCTTAGATCTATTTTAGAAGTATATTTTAAGCATTTTAAATTAAATTATTACTAAATTATTTTCATATTTGCTAGATCTCTCTTTTAATTAAAAACTTACTAGCCTACTTAGATCTATCATATACAAATTTTATTTAAGTATCTTGTGATCATTTGCATTAATTGAAAGCATCTTTTTTGGTTAAAATAAAATAAATTATTCTTACTGAAATTTATTTTTTATGCAAAAGAATATTGTGAATTTATTTTGAAATCATTTTTATATTAGTCTACAAATTGTAATAACATAAACATCTTAGTAAGATCACTTTAAGATATTTATTTTATTATTTCTTATCAATATTAAGTGAGCATTTTATCTTGCCAAAATTTTAAGTTATAAAGTGATCATTTATAAGTTGTGAGATCACTTTTGAATTGGATAGCTTGGTATATTTGAGAGATTTATTTTATCAAAATTTATTATTTTGTATTTTTCTTTCATCTTTGTAAAATTTATATTAGGGTTGTACTCGCCCTTTTGTAAGAGAGTACATATTATTGTAGGTGTTTTAATCACCCCGTTATAGGAGAGTATTATTTGTAAGCTATTTAGCATTTAGTGGATTCCAGCCGGGTGGTAAAGCGAGGCGTGGGCAGGTTTGGTTTTGAACCACATAAAATTTTGTCTATTGTCTCTTTACTTTATTGTACTTTTATTTTTTTGTTGCATTAAGAATTGTATCTTGTCATTATAAAATCTAAAATTAATTTTACTAAAATTTAAAATTTAAGATTTAACATTTAAAATTTTAATATCACCAATTCACCCTCCCTCTTAGTGCCATGACTAGTTTAGGGTTTAGGGTTTTAGGGTTTATGCTTTTAGGGTTTAGGGTTTAGGGTTTATGGTTTTAGGTTGAGGGTTTAGGTTTTTTTTTTAAAATTAAGTAAACCAGTAGGTTTTGTTTTATTTAGTTTATTTAGTTTATTTTTTATTTGTTTTAGTTTATTTTACTTTTTATTTTTATTTAGGTTTATTTTTTATTTTTGTTTAATTTATTTGATTTATTTTAGGTTTATTTATTGTTTGGGTTTTTTTTTTAGTTTATTTTTTAGGTTTAGGTTTAGGTGTAGTTTTTTAGTTGAGTTTAATATTTTATTTAATTTTAGGTTTAGGTTTTATTTTTTTTATTTTTAGGTTTAGCTTTAGGTTTTTATTTTATTTTTTAGGTTTAGGTTTTAGGTTTTGATTTTTTGGCTTATTTTAGTTTTATTTTTTAGTTTAGGTTTAGGTTTATTTTAGTTTATTTTATTTTTTTTATTTACTTTAGGTTTATGTTTAGGTTTAGGTTTAGTTTATTTTAGGATTAAGTTTAGGTTTTATTTATTTTAGTTTTGTTTACTTTAGTTTAGGTTTAGGTTTATTTTCTTTTATTTATTTTATTTTAATATTAGGTTTAATTTTTATTTTTAGTTTAGGATTTGAGTTTTATTTTTTATTTATTTCTAGGTTTTACTTTTAGGTTTATTTTTTTAAATTTAGGTTTATATACTTTTATTTTATTTATTTTAGGTTTATTTTATTTTATTTTACATTTAGTTTTATTTTATTTAAGTTTTCATTCTTAGGTTTATTTTATTTTTAGTTTAGTTTAGTTTTTTATTTAATTTAATTTAGTTTATTTTAATTTTTTTATGTTATTTTATTTTTAGGTTTAGGTTTATGTTTTAGTTTTTTTTCTTTTTTTGTTTTATTTTATTTAGTTTTAGGTTTATTTATTTATTTCACTTTTTAGATTTTATTTACATTAGGTTTAGGTTTTTAGGTATTTAGGGTTTAGGGTTTAGGTTTAGGTTTAGGTTTTATTTTTTTTAGCTTAGTTTATTTTAGTTTAGGTTAAGGTTTTTTTTATTTTTATTTTAGGTTTAAGTTTTTTGTAGTTTAGGGTTTAGGTTTTATTTTTTATTTATTTTTATGTTTTATTTTTAGGTTTAGATTTTTATTTATTTTTTATTTTATTTTATTTTTATTTTAGGTTTAGTTTTAAATTTATTTAGGTTTTTATTTTTTAATTTAGCTTAAGTTTTTATTTATTTTATTTTAGTTTAGTTTTTATTTTTTATTTTATTTTTTGGGTTAAAGTTTAGGTTTAAGTTTAAGTTTAAGTTTTATTTTATTTATTTTATTATTTTATCTTAGTGTAATTTTTTATTTTTTTTTTACTTTTAAGTTTTATTTAGTTTGGGTTTAGAATTTTAGGATTTTAGATGTTTGGGTTTAGGGTTTAGGGTTTAGGGTTAGTTGAGGTTTTTGGGGTTTAGGGTTTAGTTAGTTTTTAGGGTTTAAAGTTTAGGGTTTTAGGGCTTAAAGTTTAGTGTTTAGGGTTTTAAGGGTTTATGGTTTAAGGTTTAGAGTTTAGGTTTTAGGTCTATGGTTCAGGTTTTAGTTTAGGGTTTAGGGTTTTTAGTATTTTTTTAACAGAGAATAAATTAAGATTCAACATTTCTTCTTTTCGATTTCATCAACCAAGTAACACACTAAGTTTTCTAAGACACAAGTGATGACACAGATAAAAATGAGTATCATTGTTCAGATATTAACCAACTTTGAATAACGATCCACCATCATATCCCATTTCTCCCTCGCCAGTAATCATTGGCCATTCTTCAATTTCTCCTGTTATCATCAGAACCACCCAGACCTTTTGAATAACGAGATCCACCATCATATCCCTGATTTCTCTCTCTGCCACCACCACGGTTGTAACCTCTGTCATCCCTCCCACCCCTATAACCACCATTGTTCATACCACCACCTTTATATCCACCAGCATCTAGTTCCCCACCACTATGATAACCCTGCCTTCACCTACCTCTAGGTGACTGTTATTGTGTTTCCCCATCAGGTTCTTCCCATTCTTAGGGTTTAGATTTAGGTTTAGATTTATTTTTTAATTTATTTAGTTACTTTAGGTTTATATTTAGGGTTTGGGGTTTAGGGTTTAGGGTTTTGGGTTTTGGGTTTATGGTTTAGGGTGTAGGGTTTAAGGTTTAGGATTTTGGGTTTAGGGTTTTATTTTAGGATTTATGCTTTAGATAGGTTTTGGGTTTGGGTTTTGGTTTTAGGGTTTTAGGTTTTTAGGGTTTAGGGTTTAAGGTTTAGGGTTAATTTGGTTTGGGTTAGATTAGGTTTAGGGTTTTAGGGTTTAGGGTTTTATTTTTAAAATTAAGTAAAAGTAGGTTAAATTTATTTAGTTTATTTATTTATTTTATTTATTTTAGGTTATTTTTTATTTTATTTAGGTTTATTTTTATTTTTATTTAGTTTATTTTTTATTTAGGTTTATTTATTTTAGTTTAGGTTTTTTATTTATTTTATTTCTAGGTTTAGGTTTAGGTTTAAGTTAATTTTTTGTTAGTTTTATTTTTATTTTATTTTTTAGGTTTAGGTTTTATTTTTTAGTTTTTGGTTTAGGTTTAGGTTTTTATTTTATTTTTTTAGGTTTAGGTTTTTGATTTTTATTTTAGGTTTATTTTAAGTTTTATTTTTTTAGTTTGGGTTTAAATTTATTTTTAGTTTATTTTATTTTATTTTATTTAGTTTAGGTTTAGATTTAGGTTTAGTTTATTTTAGGTTCAGGTTTAAGTTTAGGTTTAAGTTAGGTTATATTTATTTTAGTTTAGGTTTCTATTTTTTTTATTTTGTTTATTTTATTTATTTTTATTTTAGGTTTATATCTTTTTTAGCTTATGATTTAGTTTTTATTTTTTATTTACTTTTAGGTTTTATTTTTAAGTTTATTTTATAGGTTTAGGTTTTTATTTACTTTTTATTATATTTTATTTTAAGTTTATTTTTTTATTTTACGTTTAGTTTTATTTTATTAAGCTTTTTTCTTCTTAGGTTTATTTTATTTTTTTTAGTTTAGGTTTTTCTTTATTTTATTTTAGTTTAGTTTAATTTTTTATTTTTTTATGTTTAGGTTTAGGTTTTACTTTAGGTTTTTATTTTATAAGTTTAGGTTTTTTTATTTATTTTATTTTTAGGTTTTATTTAGTTTAGGTTTAGGTTTTAATTTTTTAGGGTTTAGGGTTTTAGAGTTTAGGGTTTATTATTTTGGGTTTTAGGTTTAATGTTTAGGCTTTAGGATTAGTTTAGGGTTTTGGGTTTAGGGTTTAGGGTTTAGGCTTTAAGGTTTAGGGTTTTTAATGTTTAGTCTATATGGTTCAGAGTTAATTTAGGGCTTAGGGTTTAGGGTTAGGGTTAGGGTTTATAGTTCATGGGTTAAAGTTTAAGGTTTAGGATTAATTTAGGCTTTAGGGTTTAGGGTTTATGGTTGTAGGTTTAGGGTTATGGTTTATGGTTTAGGGTTTAGAATTTAGTGTTTAGGGTTTAAGGTTTTTTTAAAAAAAAAATTAAGTAAACTGGTTGGTTTAGGTTTATTTAGTTTATTTTTTATTTATTTTAGTTTATTTTATTTATGTATATATTTTAAGGTTTTGCTTAGGTTTATGTTTTTATTTTAGTTTAGTTTTATTTTTATTTTATTTTTTTAGGTTTAGGTTTATATTTATTTTTTTTTTAAGTTTAGGTTTAAGTTTATTTTTAGGTTTTATTTTTTAGTTTAGGTTTAGGTTTATTTTTAGTTTATTTGATTGTATTTAGTTTAGTGTTTAGGTTTTATTTATTTTAATTTAGTTTATTTTAGTTTAGGTTTAGGTTTATTTTTTATTTTATTTTATTTTATTTAGATAGTTTTTTTTATTTTTAGTTTATGATTTAGGTTTTTTTTTTGGGTTTTTTTTTTTTATTTTATTTTATTTTATTTTATTTTATGTTTATTTTATCTATATTTTACATTTAGTTTTTATTTTATTTAGGTTCTTTTATAGGTTTATTTTATATTATAGTTTAGTTTAGGTTTTTATTTATTTTATTTTAGTTTAGTTTTTAGTTTATATTTTATTTTTTCATAAGGTCTATGTTTAGGTTTGGGTTTTTTATTTATTTTATTTTAAGGTTTTATTTAGTTTAGGTTTAGGTTTTTCAATTTTTTCCAATTTTTAGATTTTTAGGGTTTAGGGTTTAGGTTTAGGCTTTAGGGTTTAGGGTTTGGGGTTTAAGTTTTTGGGTTTAGTGTTTATGCTTTAGGCTTTAGGGTTTAGTTTTAGGGTTTAGGGTTTAGGGTTAGGGTTTTTTTTTAATTTTTTTAAATTAAGTAAACTTGTAGGTTTAAGTTTATTTAGTTTATTTTTTTATTTATTTTAGTTTATTTTAATTTTAATTTTATTTAAGTTTATTTTATTTTTTATTTAGTTTAGTTCATTTATTTTTTATTATTTATTTTAATTAATTTTTTTTAGGTTTAGGTTTAGGTTTATTTTTAGTTTAGTTTTATTTTACTTTATTTTTTAGGTTTAGGTTTTATTTTTTTTTTTAGGTTTAGGTTTAGGTTCTTTTTTTTTAGGATTAGGTTTTAGATTTTTATTTTATGTTTATTTTTAGGTATTATTTTTTAGTTTAGGTTTAGGTTTATTTTTAATTAATCTTATTTTATTTAATTTAGGTTTAGGTTTAGGTTTAGTTTACTTTAGGTTTAGGTTTAGGTTTAATTATTTTAGTTTAGTTTATCTTAGTTTAGGTTTAGGTTTATATGATTTTTATTTTAGGCTCAGGTGTTTAACATTTTAGGGTTTAGGGTTTAGGGTTTAAGTTTTAGGTTGTTATTTTAGGTTTATTTTTTGGTTTTATTTTTTAGTTTAGGTTTAGGTTTACTTTTAGTTTATTTTATTTTATTTAGTTTAGGATTTTGGTTTTATTTATTTTAGGTTTAGGCAGGTTTTATTTATTTAAATTTAGTTTATTTTAGTTTCAGTTTATGTTTATTTTATTTTTGTTTATTTTATATTTATTATAGGTTTAGTTTTATTTTTAGTTAAGGGTTTTTTTATTTTTATTTATTTCTATTTATTATTTTAGGTTTAATTTTAGGTTTAGGTTTTAATTAGTTTTTTATTTTAAGTCTATTTTATTTTTTATTTTGTTTAGTTTTATTTTATTTTGTTTTTTTATTCTTAGGTTTATTTTATTTTTTAGTTTTGTTTAGGATTTTATTTATTTTATTTTATTTTATTTTTATTTTTTATTTTATTTTATTTTTAGGTTTAGGTTTAGGTTTTAGTTTAGGTTTTTATTTTATTTTATTTTATTTAAGTTTAGGTTTTTTGATTTATTTTATTTTTAGGTTTTATTTACTTTAACTTTAGCTTTTTAAGGTTTTTTTTTTATGAAATCCCATATAGGGAAATTTTATTGCCACAAAAAAAACGGTTACAAGGTCCTTAAGAGGGGATAAACTCAAGATCTAATGCTCAAAGAGCTACAACCAGCCTAAAGAGTAAATCCCCTGTCTAAGTACAATCAAAACAAAGCAAAAGGGAAAATAAAGCAAGAGATATGAATTGATAAAAAAGAAAAGCCTTTGAACCATCTTCATCATGGGCTCTTGAGGATGAGAGAAGCCTATGTCTCCATTAGAGAGGAAGCCAACAAGAAAACCACACAGACTCTGCAAACATCTAAAATAAGAGTTAGCACAAATAAAATGCTACAAATGAAAGTAAAAATAAAAGCATAAGAGTATGAGAGAATTATAGAAGAGTGTGTGAGAATGGGCTCAGGCTTAGTCACACAAAATTGGGGCAGCCGCAAACATGAGCATCCAAACTTCCAATGAAGGCTTACATCACAAGTGTTACTACCAGCCAAAAGATGAGTGAAATCATCCCAGCCATCATAGCCCACATACCTGATGTGGAGCATCTGCCATTGGAAGGAAATCATATGGTCTTTAGTACCTGCATACCCAAAATATAGCCACATACAACATAGATAAGAATGGAAAATGGGTGCCACCACACCCTTATAAGGTAAGTACCACCAGCTGATGTCAAACAAAGCAGGAGAATTTAGAGTCAACTTCCCAATCCAGATGAAAAGTCCACAACAATAATTATGAATGTCAAGTAGAGGCATGAGTAACCATATCCAGTAGATAAATACAAAACAACAAGCTACAGATAAAGGGTTGAAGTATCAAAGTAAAGGCCAAGAATGAAAATAAAACAAAATATGGCCTGCTGCGCAAATTAATAACCCGCATAAAAGCAGTACCATCCCACCCAGTTGAGAGTTTTGTCCGGTAAACCACCCAGAAGAGAGGGAGCCATTCGGATCGATCATAGAGATGATAACAATCTTGATAAAAGTGTATTCACAATAGCATAAAGGTCCAAGGGGAAATGAAAGCAGATAGAACCATACCACAAAGACCCAGATGAAATGGCCGTCCAAACAGCAACAATAGAATAGAAAATAGCCACAAAACTATCCGCAAAAGCTAGGCTGCAGAACATAATAACATGAAAGATTGTTTTGGCAACAACCAAAAGAAAAAATTGACATAGGATATTGTAGGCATTACCAATATTGCAAAAAACCAAAATGAAAATTAAGAAATAATCAGCAGTATAATCCTTCAAATCCGTGAAGACCGGAAAGAAGGTAAACATCACCAGAAATGATAGTAGTAGAGGGAATCAAGAAACAAACCCAATTGTGCAATGAAACAACAATGATGGCAAGGAAAAGGAACATTCTATCTCTACCAGTTGGGAAGAGAGGTAGCACAAACTAGCAGGTTAGCCAATCAAAAGACACAAATTGAAAGAGCAGCTTAAAAAGAGCCCAAAATGGATCAGGACAACAAACAGTTAACCAATAGCTGGGGGAACAAATGCAGGCTCCACCAACAGCATAAAAAGAGCCCATCCAATTATCTTGCCAAAAAAAAAGAAGATCCAGAGTTGACCCCCCAAGAAATTAGGGGTTCAGAATCCCATTTGATGGAACAAAGTCTTTTCCATATATGAGAGTCACCCACTTTGTAAGGACAAATGAGGGGATGCCTTACAGTTATACTTAGTAGTCATGAATTTAGCCTTGAGACTATTTTCTAAAGTTCCACCAAAGTTTATGAGAGAATGCATAATTGCTTCGCATTGGTTTACAACCAAGCCCACCTTCAAGGTGCCACGACTTTTATACCGGAAGTCCAATGCATTCTTTTAGTAGAGTTATTTGAGCCCCAGAAGAATTTATTAAGGAAGAGCTCAATTCTATTTAAAGTAGAATTAGTAGGTACAATGGTTTGAATAAGATATAAAGGCATGGAGTTAAGGGTGCTCTTAAGCAAAGTGAGTCTACCACCAAATGATAGTAAATGGAATTCCAAACCAAAATTTTGTTCAAAATTTTTTGGATTAACTCATTAAAGAGATGTGATCTTTTATGACCTTTATAAAGAGGTGCTCCAAGATATTTAATAAGAAGTTGTTGTTTTTAAAAGTTGGTGATTCTCAAGATTTGATTAATTTTTTTTTAGAGAGTTTAGAGGAAGGAATGAAGCAACTTTTTCCTTCATTAATAGAGAAACCACTTTCCTTCACAAAATTAATTAGGAAGTTTTTAATGTTTTTAATGTGATGAATGGAGGCATTGCAAAAGATAATGAAATCGTCAGCAAAACTAAGATGAGAGATAGGAATACCACCCCGAAGTTTTAAAAAACATGATTGTATTATTGTTGAAGAGGTCATTAAGGCTCCTAGAAAGATATTCCACAATAATAATAAAAAGAGAGGGAGACAAGGGATCCCCTTGTCGCAAACCATGAGATAAAGGGAAAAAGCCTAAGGCCTCACAATTCAGAATGATGGAGAACCAAACATTACTAATAGAATTTTTGATAAGGGATATAAAATTTTAAGAGAACCCAAACAAATGAAGAATTTGAAAAATAAAGGTCCAAGAGATGTTGTCAAAGGCTTTAGAGATATCCAATTTGAAAAGGATGTTACCACCTCTATGGGAGACATCCAAATCATGAATCAGCTCTTGTGTGAGAAGGATATTATCAGATATAGGTCTACCTCTAACGAAAGAATTTGATTGAGTGAAATAATTTTTTTGGAGAGGACTAAATCATTGGCAATTTAGAAATGAGTTTATGAAAGAAGGTGCATAGAATGATAGGTCTGAAATCACCCCACCACTCAAGATTATCAATTTTTGGTATAAGGATAATGGATGTGCTAGAGAAATATCTAGGAAGAGGATTACCCTTAAAGAGATCAACCACAATGTCAACTAAGTCATACTTAATAAAATGCTAAAAAAAATTGAGTAGTATAGCCTTGACCGCAATAGAATCAATGTTCATGTTATTAAGAATTTGACCAATCTCGCCGTAGGGACCATAGTAAGCAAATGATTGTCATCACTTGTAATTGTTAAGGGAATCAAATGAGGATTGGAGATAGCCTCTAAAGTGTGGCTCTTGTTTAGCAAATTTCTAAAATGATTAGTGACAGTATTTAATCTCATTATTGATCGGTTGCCATTATCACTTTTAATTTTTTGAACAAAGTTTAAAGCTCTCTTTTTTTGGCAAAAAGCATGGAAATATCTGGTATGTCTATCCCCATCAGTAATATATTTACTAGCAGCCTTTTGCCACCAATAAGTTTCTTCCATATTCTGATAGGTAACCAAGTTATCTTTTGCTTCATTTAAATCCTTCAGTTTAGAAGAGTTAGTCAAAACATTTTCAAGACTACAAACCAATTGTTCCATGTTTTGATGTTAGCAAAGAGATTTTAAAATAGTGCTTGCTCCACCAAGTTAGGTTTTGTTTAAGTCTTTTAAGTTTAAACTAGAGATGAATCATGCCCTTAACAGAATTATCAGGGTGAAGAGGGGCCATCCAGATGGTGGAGACAACATTCAAGAAATCAATGTGCTGAATCCACATATTATGGAATCTAAAAGAGTTAGAGAAGGAGAGTCTATTAGAGGGATTTTTAATGGATATCAAAAGAGGAGCGTGGTCATCCAAAATTCTACTCAAATGCTTAATAGAGGTACGAGTCCATTAATTAGTCGAAAGAGAGTTAAAGAGAGTTCTATCAAGCTATTGCCAGAGTCTAGAGTTGTGCCAAGTGTAATCCGAACCCGAGAAGCCAATGTCAAAGAGATTGCAATCAAGAATCATATTGGAAAAATCTTCCATAGAGTGAATGTTAGGAGAACAACCACCCCTTCTTTCAGATGATGAGAGGATAGTGTTGAAGTCACCCCCAACCAACCATGGTTTGTTAACAGTAGAAGCAAAAGTTCTTAGATTGTCCCAAAGGATGTTCCTACCAGCCTTGTTATAAGAAGCATAAACAAAAGAGCCTAGAGCAGGGAAATCACCCAGAGAGATATGGACATTAACAACTTGCTGAAGATCATCAAGAATAGAGACCTTGACTGAATTATTCCAAAAACACCAAATTTGTTTGCTAATATTATAGAAGAAGTTATTAAAACCTAGCATTCTAGCAACATGATTGATCTTAGTAGAATGTATGAGGGGTTCAATAAGAACCAATAAAGAAATATTATTAATATGGTAGAAACTTCTAACACGGTTGTGGATAATGAGGGTCCCAATCACTCGAACATTCCAAATAAGAGCATTAAACATAACAAAAAAATAAAGATAAGGTAATGAACAAAAAAATAGATAACAGAGGGATAAGAAGGAACATATAAAAATTATTTATAAGACGTGGAACCAGTTCTAGTAGATCTAGTTGAGGTGTTAGAAAACTTTTTTGCTTTTTTTGATTTCTTTTTAAAAATAGTTTGAAATGGTCTATCTTTATCCAAAGAATTGCCATCTGAGAGAGACTGATTAGTTGTATTAAGGATGGGGTCAGATTCAATAAAAGCATTTCTAATGATAACTTCTCCTTCCTCTATTTCAGTAGTACTCTGAAAGGTCAGATTAGCATGTATGTCAGTCTCAGGATTAGAAGGAGATGTAGTAAAACCATTTAGTGCAGAAATTGTAGGAGCAACACAAAATTTAGGAGCAGCTTTAGAATTGTTTTTTTAGATTTTCCTTCATCATCATGTTTCCATTCAATTTACTATTAAGTTTCACATGCTCCTCCTCATGTTCAGCAATCAAAAGAGGAAAAGGAGTCTGAGTAGAGGTAATATCTTGGGAGGCAAATGATTATGTAAAATAGGGCTGACATCCAAACCGTCATATTCAACATTGTGATTAACATTATCAATATCTTTTACCCTTTCATTGAATTTTTGTGTTATCCTCATGGAGCACTTCATTAAGCAAAGTAGTTGGTGTTAAGGAAGTGGAAATAGGATTCCCATTTTGGTTAATCTTAGGTACATAAATAGATTTACCCACTTTATCGGTTGGTATAATAGGATTAGGATCAGTCAAGTTTTTTTTAAGTTGTGGATACAGTACAAAACATTCAGAATTATCGTGCGCATAAATTTTGCAATGCGAGCATAAAACAGGAAAAATTCTCAAATTCAACTTTTTGATTTTAACCAAACTTTTCTGAGCCTATCCAAAATTCTTTTGGGAGCCTTTTAGATATATCAATTTGCACCAAAATGTTAGCAACAGAAGGTCAGGATCTTATAGTGGTGGCCTATCAATTTGATGAGGCCGGCCAAAAAGAGCCCCAACAGCAAAAAGAACTTGATGCATAACATAGTGAATTCTCATGTTAGGAAGAGCCAACCAAACATGAACAATCAGAGATTCCTCTTTTATATCAAAAAGGGGAGACCACTTTAAAATATGCATTTGACAATTAAAAACAAAATAAGAACATCATGAGAAAACCCTCGAATAATCTAGATCATTCATAAGCTGAATTAAAACATGCCTTGGATCAATCAAACGAATCTAAAAAGCACCAAAGAGCTTGAGATTATGAAAAAAAGATTATATATTATCTAGATTAGGTCGCCACAAAGTAAATTTACCAACTAAAGTGAATTCATAAGGCTTGGCCAGCTTCTCAACATCATTACCTGAGCACATAACTGCTAGGATACCACGAAAAGAGGTTGATATCAAATTCACAAAATTAGATGGGGCAAGGCTCTTACCAGAGAGAGCATCCTTGAATGATTTTATCACAGGTAAAGAAAAAAGACTTGCAGATCCATAAAACCTGTTGAATTAGATACCCTAGCTGTCGCTTCCATGGAGGAAATGCTCAGCTGCGTGGCCAAAAGAACCGTAACCATCAACAAGACCACGAGAGCATTACACGCATCTCCAAACAGAGATAAAATAACATAGAATCGATCAAAAATGGCATAAAATTGATTATATCATAAGGAAAAAGGAATCAGATCGAAGGAAATATGTAATCACCAGAGAGCACCGCAGAGAGGCTGGATGGATCATATTTTTAGGTTTTTATTTTTTTAGGGTTTAGTGTTTAGTGTTTAAGGTTTAGGGTTTAAGGTTTAGGGTTTAAGGGTTTAAGTTTTTTGGGTTTAGGGTTTAGGGTTAAGGTTTAGGGTTGATTTAGAGTTTATGGTTTAGGGTTTAGGGTTTTATGATTTTGGGTTTTGGGTTTCGAGTTTAGGGTTACGGTTACAGTTTAGGTTTTAGAGTTTAGGGTTTTTTTAGGGTTTAGGGTTGTAGGTTTAAGGTTCAAGGTTTTAGGTTAGTTTTATGGTTTGGGGTTAGGGTTTTGGATTTAAGATTTAGGGTTTAAGGTTTAGGTTTTATATTTTGGGGTTTTTTTAAATTAAATAAACTGTAGGTTTAGGTTTTTTTAGTTTATTAACTTTATTTTTATTCATTTTAGTTTATTTTATTCTATATTTTTAATTAGGTTTATTTATTTATTTTATTTAGTTTATTTTAATTATTTTAGGTTTATTTATTTTATTTTATGTTTTTTATTTTAGATAATTTTTTAGGTTTAGGTTTATTTTTTAATTGAGTTTTTTTTTTTTTTACAAGTTTAGGTTTTTAGGTTCTTAGGGTTTAGGGTTTAGGGTTTAGGGTTTAGTGTTTAGGGTTTTAAAGTTTAGGGTTTTAGGGTTTAGGGTTTATGGTTAGGGTTTAGAGTTTAGGGTTTAGGGTTTAGCATTTAGGGTTTAGGTTTAGGGTTTTTAGTGTTTAGGGTTTAGGGTATAGGGTTTAGGGTTTTTTGGTTTAGGGTTTAGGGTTTTAGGGTTTTAGGGTTTAGGGTTTAAGGTTGTAGGTTTAGTGTTTAGGGTTTTGGGTTAGTTTTAACTTATCTAGTGTTAGGGTTTATTTTATTTTATTTTTAACTTATTATATATATTTTTTTATTTTTATGGTTTATAGTTTAGGGTTTAGGGTTTAGGGTTTAATATTTAAGAATTTGGGTTTAGGGTTTTAGTTTTTTTTAATAGATAACAAATTAAGGTTAAACATTTGTTCTTTTTGATTTCATCAACCAAGTAACACACCAAGTTTTCTAAGACACAAGGGATGGCATAAATCAAAAATGAGCTCGCATATCCAGCAGCTACTATAGATCCCCCACCTTTGGTCCTCCCGCCTACATAACAACCACTGCTCTGACCACCACCTCCATATCCACCAGTACCTCTAGATCCCCCACCACCACTATGATAACCACTGCATCCGCCTTCACCTCCACATCCAGATCTAGATTGAGCCTCATAGACGGTGATGTTCTTGCCCTTAAGGTTCTACCCATTCTTAGGGTTTATGTTTAGGGTTAGGTTTTGGTTTAGGTTTAATAGGTTTAAGGGTTTAGGTTTATTTCTTAATTTATTTAGTTAATTTAAGTTTTGGTTTAGGTTTAGGGTTTGGGGTTTAGGGTTTAAAGTTTAGGGTTAGGGTTTAGGGTTTAGGGTTTTGGGTTTAAGGTTTGTGGTTTTAGGGTTTATGCTTTTAGGGTTTAGAGTTCAGGGTTTAGGGTTTTTTAAGGTGTAAGGTTTACCATTTAGGGTTTAGGGTTGTAAGTTTATGGTTGTAGGGTTAGGGTTTTGGGTTTAGGGTTTAGGGTTTAGGGTTTAGGGTTTAGGATTTTAGGTTTATTTAGTATATTTAGTTTATTTTTTTATTTATTTTAGTTTTCTTTATTTTTTATATTTATTTAGGTTTATTTTAAATTATTTATTTATTTTTGGTTTATTTATTTTAGTTTAGGTTTTTTATTTTAGTTTATTTTATAGGTTTAGGTTTATAGGTTTAGGTTTATTTTTTTGTTGAGTTTTATTTTAATATCATTTTTTAGGTTTATATTTTATTTTTTATTTTTTAGGTTTAGGTTAATCTTTTAATTTTACTTTTTTAGGATTTGCTTTCATGTTTTTATTTTAGGTTTATTTTTAGGTATTTTTTTTTTTAGATTTAAGTATATTTTTAGTTTTTTTTATTTTATTTAGTTTAGGTTTAGGTTTAGGCTTTATTTATTTTAGTTTAGTTTATTTTAGTTTAGGGTTTATGTTTATTTTATTTTATTTATTTTATTTTTCTCTTTAGGTTTAGGTATTTTTAGTTCAGGGATTAGGTTTTATTTTTTATTTTTTTCTAGGTTTTATTTTTAGGTTTATTTTTTAGGTTTAGATTTTTACTTAGTTTTTATTTTATTTTATTTTAGGTTTATTTATTTTTATTTTACGTTTAAATTTTTTATTCTTAAGTTTATTTTATTTTTAGTTTAGTTTAGTTTAGTTATTTATTTATTTTTAGTTTATTTTTATTTGTTTTATTTTATATTATTTTAAAATTTAGTTTAGGTATTTATTTTATTTTATTTTATTTAGGTTTATATTTTTTTAGGTTTTGTTTTCCTTAGGTTTTTAGGGTTTAGGGTTTAGGGTTTATAGTTTAGGGTTTGGGGTTTAGGGTTGTAGGTTGTAGGTTTAGGGTTTTCTTATTTGTTTTTATTTTGGTTTAGGTTTAGGGTTTTATTTAGTTTTTATTTTATTTTATTTTATGTTTATTTTATTTGAATTTTACATTTAGTTTTTATTTTAATTTAGTTTTTTATAGGTTTATTTTATCTTATGATTTAGCTTAAGTTTTTATTTATTTTATTTTAGTTTAGTTTTTAGTTTTGATTTTATTTTATCTTAAGGTTTTGGTTTAGGTTTGGGTTCTTTATTTATTTTATTTTATGGTTTTATTTAGTTCAGGTTTAGGTTTTTCAATTTTTTCAATTTTTAGGTTTTTAGCGTTTAGGGTTTAGATTTAGGCTTTAGGGTTTAGGGTTTGGGGTTTAAGTTTTTGGGTTTAGTGTTTATGCTTTAGGCTTTAGGGTTTGAGTTTTAGAGTTTAGGGTTTAGGGTTTTTTATTTTTAATTTTTTAAATTAAGTAAACTTATAGGTTTAAGTTTATTTAGTTTATTTTTTACTTATTTTAGTTTATTTTAATTTTAATTTTTATTTAAGTTTATTTTTATTTTTATTTAGTTTAGTTCATTTATTTTATGTTTATCTATTTTAATTAAGTTTTTAGATTTAGGTTTAGGTTTAGGTTTATTTTTTAGTTTAGTTTTATTTTTACTTTATTTTTTAGGTTTAGGTTTTATTTTTTATTTTTAGGCTAAGGTTTAGGTTCTTTTTTTTTAGGATTAGGTTTTACATTTTTATTTTATGTTTATTTTTAGGTATTATTTTTTAGTTTAGGTTTAGGTTTTTTCTAATTAATCTTATTTTATTTAATTTAGGTTTAGGTTTATGTTTAGTTTACTTTAGGTTTAGGTTTAGGTTTAATTTATTTTAGTTTAGTTTATCTTAGTTTAGGTTTAGGTTTATATGATTTTTATTTTAGGTTCAGGTTTTTAACATTTTAGGGTTTAGGGTTGAGGATTTAAGTTTTAGGTTTAATTTTTGGTTTTATTTTTTAGTTTATGTTTAGGTTTACTTTTAGTTTATTTTATTTTATTTGGTTTAGGATTTTGGTTTTGTTTATTTTAGGTTTAGGCTTAGGTTTTATTTATTTAAATTTAGTTTATTTTAGTTTTGGTTTAAGTTTATTTTATTTTTGTTTATTTTATAATTATTTTAGGCTTAGTTTTTTTTAGTTAAGGGTTTGCATTTTATTTTTTATTTATTTCTAGCTTTTATTTTTAGGTTTAATTTTTAGGTTTAGGTTTTTAATTAGTTTTTATTTTATTTTATTTTAAGTCTATTTTATTTTTATTTTATGTTTTGTTTTTATTTTATTTAGGTTTTATTCTTAGGTTTATTATATTTTGTAGTTTAGTTTAGGTTTATTTATTTTCTTTTTTATTTTTATTTTATTTTATTTTTAGGTTTAGGTTTAGGTTTTAGTTTAGGTTTTTATTTTATTTTATTTTATTTATGTTTAAGTTTTTTGATTTATTTATTTTTTAGGTTTTATTTACTTTAACTTTAAGTTTTTAGGTTTTTAGGGTTTAATGTTTATTGTTTAAGGTTTAGGGTTTAAGGTTTAGGGTTTTAGGGTTTAGGTTTTTTGGTTTTAGGGTTTAGGGTTAAGGTTTAGGGTTCACGGTTTAGGAGTCATAGTTTATGGTTTAGGGTTTATGGTTTAGGGTTTAGGGTTTTATGATTTTGGGTTTTGGGTTTTAGGTTTAGGGTTATTATTACAGTTTAGGGTTTAGGATTTAGGGTTTTTTTAGGGTTTAGGGTTGTAGGTTTAGGGTTGGTTTAGTTTTAGGGTTTGGGTTAGGGTTTGAATTTAAGATTTAGGGTTTAAGGTTTAGGTTTTATATTTTGGGGTTTTTTTAAATTAAATAAACTGGTAGGTTTAGGTTTTTTTAGTTTATTTAATTATTTATTATTCATATTAGTTTATTTTATTCTATATTTTTCATTAGGTTTATTTATTTATTTTATTTAGCTTATTTTAAGTATTTCAAGTTTATTTATTTTAGTTTATGTTTTTCATTTTAGATAATTTTTTAGGTTAAGGTTTATTTTTTACTTGAGTTTTATTTTTGTTTTTTTTAAAAGTTTAGGTTTTTATGTTCTTAGGTTTTAGGGTTTGGGTTTAGGGTTTAGGGATTAGTGTTTATGATTTTAGGGTTTAGGGTTTTAGGGTTTAGGGTTTATGGTTAGGGTTTAGAGTTTAGGGTTTAGGGTTTAACATTTAGTGTTTAGGGTTTAGGGTTTAGTGTTTAGGGTTTAGGGTTTTTGGTTTGGGGTTTAGGGTTTTAGGGTTTAGGGTTTAAGGTTGTAGGTTTAGTGTTTAGGGTTTTGGGTTAGTTTTAGGGCTTAGGGTCTGTTGTTAGGGTTTATTTTATTTTATTTTTACCTTATTTTATATATTTTTTTAAGGTTTATAGATTAGGGTTTAGGGTTTTAGGGTTTTAGTTTTTTTAATAGATAATAAATTAAGATTAAACATTTATTCTTTTTGATTTCATCAACCAAGTAACACACCAAGTTTTCTAAGATAGAAGTGATGGCAAAGATAAAAAATGAGCACGCATATCCAATAGCTACTCTAGATCCCCCACCTTTGGTCCTCTCGCCAACATAACAACCACTATTTTTGACCACCACCTCCATATCCACCAGTACCACTAGATCCCCCACCACCACTATGATAACCGCTGCGTCCGCCTTCACCTCGACATTCAGATCTAGATTGAGCCTGGTAGACGGTGATGTTCTTGCCCTCAAGGTTCTACCCATTCTTAGGGTTTAGGTTTAGGTTTAGGTTTACGTTTAATAGGTTTTTGAGGGTTTAAGTTTATTTTTTAATTTATTTAGTCACTTTAAGTTTAGGTTTAGGTTTAGGGTTTGGGGTTTAGGGTTTAAGGTTTAGGTTAGGGTTTAGGGTTTAGGGTTTAAGGTTTAGGGTTTAGGGTTTATGCTTTTAGGGTTTAGAGTTCAGGGTTTAGTTTAGGATCTTTTAAGGTGTAAGGTTTACAATTTAGGGTTTAGGGTTGTAGGTTTAGGGTTTAGGGTTTAGGATTTTGGGTTTAAGTTTTTTTTTTTTAAATTAAGTAAACTGGTAGGTTTAGGTTTATTTATTATATTTAGTTTATTTTTTATTTATTTTAGTTTACTTTATTTTTTATATTTATTTAGATTTTTTTTTTATTTACTTTATTTATTTTTGGTTCATTTATTTTAGTTTTGGTTTTTTATTTTAGTTTATTTTATAGGTTTAAGTTTATAGGTTTAGTTGAGTTTTATTTTAATTTTATTTTTTAGGTTTACAATTTATTTTTTATTTTTTAGGTTTAGGTTAATCTTTTTATTTTACCTTTTTGGGTTTTGCTTTCATGTTTTTATTTTAGGTTTATTTTTAGGTATTTTTTTTATTTTGGTTTAGGTATATTTTTATTTTAGTTTATTTTATTTTGTTTAGGTTTAGGTTTAGGGTTTATTTAATTTAGTTTAGTTTATTTTATTTTGTTTATTTTATTTTTTCTCTGAAGGTTTAGGTATTTTTAGTTTAGGGTTTAGGTTTTATTTTTTATTTTTTTCTAGGTTTTATTTTTTAGGTTTAGGTTTTTATTTAGTTTTTATTTTATTTTATTTTAGGTTTATTTATATTTATTTACGTTTAGTTTTTATTTTGTTTAGATTTATTTTATTTTATTTGTTTAGTTTATATTTTATTTATTTATTTTTAGTTTATTTTTATTTATTTTATTTTATTTTATTTTAAGTTTTAGTTTAGGTATTTATTTTATTTTATTTTATTTAGGTTTATATATTTTTAGGTTTTGTTTTTTTTAGGTTTTTAGGGTTTATGGTTTAGGGTTTAGGGTTTAGGATTTATAGTTTAGGGTTTGGGGTTTAGGGTTGTAGGTTGTAGGTTGTAGGTTTAGTGTTTAGTGTTTAGGGTTTTCTTATTTATTTTTATTTAGGTTTAGGTTTAGGGTTTTAGGGTTTATTCTTTTAGGGTTTGGGGTTTAGGGTTTAGGGTTAGAGTTTAGGGTTGTAAGTTTAGGGTTTAGAGTTTTGGGTTTAGGATTTAGGGCTTAAGGTCTTTTTATTTAAATTCTGTAAACCAGTAGGTTTAGGTTTATTTAGTATATTAAGTTTATTTTTTATTTTCTTAGTTTACTTTATTTTTTATTTTTATTTATATTTATTTTTTATTTTTATTTAATTTAGATTATTTATTTTAGTATAGGTTTTTTAGGTTTAGCTTTATTTTCTAATTGAGTTTTATTTTTATTTTATTTTTTTTAAGTTTAGGTTTTATTTTTTAGTTTAGGTTTAGGTTTATTTTTTACTTATTTATTTATTTAGTTAAGGTTTAGGTTTGGCTTATTTTAGGTTTAGGTTTAGGTTTATTTATTTTAGTTTAGTTTATTTTGTTTAGTTTTAGGATTATTTTATTTTGTTTGTTTTATATTTATTTTAGGATTAGTTTTTTTTAGTTTAGGGTTTAGGTTTTATTGTTTATTTATTTTTTAGTTTTATTTTTAGGTTTTAATTTTATTTTATTTTAGGTTTATTTAGTTTATTTTAAGTTTAGTTTTTATTTTATTAAGGTTTTTTATTCTTATGTTTATTTTATTTTAATTTATTTTTATTTTATTTTTATTTTATTTTATTTTTATGTTTAGGTTTATGTTTTAGTTTAGGTTTTCATTTTATTTTACTTTTTATATTATTGAGATTGAGGTTTTTTATTTATTTTATTTTTATGTTTTATTTAGTTTAAGTTTAGGTTTTTATGTTTTAGGTTTTTAGGATTTTGGGTTTAGGATTTAAGGTTTAGTGTTGAGGGTTTAGGGTTGTAAGTTTTCAGGGTTAGGGTTTAGGGTTTAGGGTTGTAGGTTTTAGGGTTTAGGATTTAGGGTTTAGAGTTTAGGGTTTAGGTTTTAGGAGGGTTAGTTTTAAGGTTTTGTTTTAGGTTTAGGGATTAGGGTTTGAGTTTATATGTTTAGGTTAGGGTTAGGATTAGAGTTTAGGGTTTAAGGTTTATGGTTTTGATTTAGTGTTTTTATTTAGGGGGATTTAGGGTTTAAGAGTTTAGGTTTAGGTTGGGTTTTAGGTTAGTTAGTTTAGTGTTTTGAAATTGAGAAATTTTACAAAATGGTACAAAGTCCTTAGAGGTAAATCTCTAAGCTAATGCTCAAAAGCTACAAAGAGTCCTAAGGAGATAACTCTAATTAATAGGAAAGCAAGATAAGAAAAAAAGAAACAGAGATCCACAAAAAAATCCCATGAAATTAGAAGCAAACTTCTTGTGCTCCTTTTGAAACCAGGACAATCCAGTAGCATTAGTCTCCCAACCTGTACTAGAGATCTGCAACATGATTAAAGGGATGAGTACAGAAAATGAAATACTTAATCAAGCATAAAAGAAGATAGAAAAAAAAAAAGATAAAGAAAAGGCTCAGCTCGATTATAATCGTCTCAAGAGCGACACCATATGTAAGCATCCAAACATCAAGTGTTTAGGTTTATTTTTTGGGTAGGATGACAAAGCAAATTTTTTGGGTTTAGGTAAATTTGCGTCATCTACTTTGAGAATATTAGATCATTTTTCCATAGCTTGAAACTCTCTGGTATCTTTTCTATCGAATAGATTGATTCCCTTCATGTCTTGATTCAACTTTCAAATGACTAAGATTATTCTCGAGTTTTCTCTCTATGCTCATATTTTGTTTTCAATTGTTAGATGCAATTGTTAAAATGGAGGCCCCATTTTAATATTGAGGAATATCTTATTGTTCTGGTTTGGATCTCTTTTCCCAATTTGCATGTCCATTTCATTAATCATGAGTTTCTTTTTTTTCTTGTGGGTGTGTTGTTGGTCCACCTCAAGTTGATATGGCCACTTCTAATACGACCATCATTGGTCAAATTCTAGTCAAGTTGGATATAGTTAAAAAATTTCCAAAGGAAATTTGGCTAGGATCAGTGAAATATGGATATTTACAAAAAGTGGATTTTGAGAATTTTCCTATTTTTTGTTCCCATTGCAAAATTCATGGTCATGGAGTTTCGAATTGCTTTGTGGTTCACCCTCACCTTAGAAACCCAAACCCATTCATAATAATTTGGATCCCACTCTTTGTGGTAAAACCACAAAGTTGTTCCAATGGATAACTCTTTACAAGGCGAGGGATTGCCTTGATCCTCCCACGCTTTGGACAATCTTTGTTCTTAAGCACATCGACTTTTGGATGTCAGTCATGGTAATAAGGATGCATTATTTTGTAATGGGCCTATACATTTGAATCCCATTGATATTGGTAATAATATGGACAATAATATGTTTTTGAAACTTATGGATGATGATTTTATCTCAAATGATTCCATTTCTGCTTCTTTGCCACCTTTAATTAAAGAAAATGTGATCCTTGATGAGGGCTTGAATGGTGAGCAAACTAAGGATATAGTTTCCAATCCTAATTAGGAACCTATGCTTTAAATGGTTCTAAACCTTCTCCTGCTTATTCATCTAATTTTGAACAGATTTCTAATCCAATACTTCAACATAATAATGATTTGGAAGAAGGTGAAGTGGCATGTAATGATGGTTTAAATGTGCAACCTTATTCCAAACATACCCAGAATAATCTCTATCGAAGGTGATGTTGTGGATATGACTAATAAATTACAAATGGTTTTAGAAAGAAAAATAAAACTCTAAAACTAAATTTCCTAACTTTGCGAGTTACTAGATCTAGCTCTTCTAAAATAAATGGTTTCTTTCTTAATTTGGTATGTGAGAGGGATTGCTACCCTCTATGTTAGAAATAGAATTATAAATTTAGTTCATTCTCATAACATTTTGTTTTTGGCTATTTTGGAACCTTTTATTCTTCCTTATAACTTTTCTTTTGTGAGAATGATTGGTTTTTCTAATTTTTTGCTAACTGGAACAATAAAATTTGGATTTTTTGGAATAGTCTATGTTACAGGTTTTGGATGATTTATCCCTGTGAATGTTAAGATTACTTAATTGGTGTTGTTTTGGCTCATTTGTTTATGCTTCTAGTAATAGAAATGGTAGATGGCTTCTTTGGAAGGATCTTATTAGTTTTTCTTCTTCTATTGATGCTACTTGGTTTGTGGGTGGGGACTTTAATACTATCTCTTCTTCTAAGTTGGTGGTAATGCTCTGAACTTATTTTCTATGGAAGATTAACATGATCCTTGATTGTCATCTTATTCATATTGGCTTTAGCGGGTCTCAAATTACTCGAAATAATTATAGACTCTGAAAAAAGCTAGATCGGGTTCTTTCTAATTATTTATGGATTAATATTCTCCCTAATACTTATGTGGAGCACTTAAGCAGAACCCTTTCAGACCATTCTCCATTGCTTATCCGTGTGAATTTTATTGCTAGTAAATCCTCCTCCCCATCGCTTCCAAAATATGTGGCTCATGGATGGATTAAAATTTTTGGATGTTGTTGCTACTGCTTGGGGTGAACCTCTTCATCCTGATGATTCTATTTTTGGGATGAGGAGATTGTGGTTCAAATTAAAAAGGCTTAAACAATGCCTTACTTGGTGGAATTAACATTATTTCAAGAACCTTTTTGTCAATATCAAAGATATGAAGAATGAGGTTATAGTTTTGGAAGACATTGTTGTTAATGATCCTTCTAAAATTCATTTGTTGGCTCAAACTAAAGATAGGTTAACATGCTTTCAAGACATGGAGGAGACCTATTGGTAGCAAAAAGCTTCTATGAAATGGATCTCTGATGGTGATCATAATACTAAATATTTTCATGCCATTGTTAAAAAGAAAAAGGCTACAAATGAAATTCACAAAATGAAAATTAATTGAGTTTGGTGTTGGATAAAAGGAGCTTCTTGATTCTACTATTTCTTTTTTAAAAGATTTTGAATAAAAATGTTGCTTATGATGATATTTATTGACACGGTTATTCTTAATCTTATTTGATGATAACATTATGCTTTCTTCCTTTACTTCTGAAATGTACTCTAGAGTATGAATAAAGACTCTTCTAGTCCTTATATACTACCCTTTTTCCAAAATGTTGGATTATTATTAAAGAGGACTTAGCTAAATTGTCCTTGATTTTATTAAGGGTAGTACCCTTCCTAAATATTTTGCTAGCACCTCCATTATTTTAATTCCTAAAAAAGACAATCCTAAAGTTTGGAATGATTTTAGGCCGAGCCTTTACTCTTTTTTTTAATAAACTTATTTCTAAAATTTTGGCTAAAAGCTTGACTATCTTGCTTTCTAAAATTATCTCCCCCAATCAAACCAGTTTTGTTAAATGGAGATCCATTTTTGATAATGTTCTTTTAGAACAAGAGATGATCCACGACTTAAATGCCAATGTTCGCAATGGAAACCTATTTTTAAAGCTTGACATTTCCAAAGCTTATGATAATATTGTTTGGGTTTTCCTATTTAAAATTTTGGCTTTATTTGGATTCTCTAACCAATTAATTTTTTTAATTAAGAATGGGATTGAGAATTCTTGGTTTTCTTTGCTCCTCAATGGTGAAGTGCATTAAGGCAAGGGGACCCTCTCTGTCCTACCCTTTTCGTTATTGCTGTGAAATATCTTTCTAGATGTATTCCATAGATGTTTAGTAGAATGCCTAACATGTACTACAGAACTATTGGTGGGCTTCCCATTTCTCACCTTAGTTTTGTTGAAGATTTCATTATATTTTGCAAAGCCTCTACTCTTTATATTAAAAATTGTGTAAGTTCTTAACTATTTTTTGGTAAGTGAGATGAATATTAATCTTGATAAAAGTTGTTTTATTACTAGCTCTTCTATTTTCTTATCTAAGATCAATGCTATAAAAAATATTACAAGTTTTTTGCATCAAATTCTCCCTATCAAGTATCTGGGGACTCCCTCATATAGAGGACCAAAAAGATCTTCTTTATTTGATGAAGTTATTCATAAAATAAATAAGAAAACCTCCTCTTGGGAGTTCCATTTACTTTTCTTTGGAGCTAGACTTATCACGATCAAAGTACCCTTGCTCTCTTTCTGTATATTGTTTACTATTGTCCTTACACGTTCTATTATTAAAAAGATCAATAGATCTTTAATAAATTTTTTTAGGGATCTAACTTTTCTATCAAAAGATTACATTGGGCTAGTTGGCACAAATGTTGTGGTCCTATTAATGAAGGTGGTTTGGGTTGCAAAACTTTAGAGGATTCTATTAACTATTTTTAATATAAAATGCGATGGAATATTAGAAATAAACATAGGTATTAGTCAAAGTTTATGCATGCTAAATATTGTCAGGGCAAACATCCCCTCATTTGTGCTTTCAAATTTGGAGATTCTCCTGTGTGGAGAAGACTTTGTAGTATCAAATGGAATCGAGAACTTAATTTCTTGGGGTGTCAATTCTAGTTCCTCTTTCTTTTGGCAAGACAATTAGTGGGGCGGGCTCTATTGATTCCCCTAAATACTCATTCCAGTGATGCTTAAGATTAATTAGTTAATTACTCATAATAAGTGGGATGTGGCTCAATTGAATATCCTTTTCCCTAATGTGATTGTTGATAAAATTCTTGAAATTTATCCTTTCCCTAATGAACCTAACCAAATTCTCTTCAATAATTCTTCTTCTGGAGATTTTGTTTTTAAGGATGTTTGGCATTTCATCATATTTAAATATCAAGAGTCCTTGATTTTTAATAAAATCTAGAATATTAGTATCCCTACTTCTTTCTCAATTTTAACTTGGCGCATTCTGAAGCATTATATCTCTATGGATGATACTCTTCTAAAAAAAGGTTTCCATATCCCCTCTAAATATCAATGTTTCTATCACATTGAAAGTGTGGATCATGTTTTTCTGAATGGCCCTATTGCTGCTAAAATGTGGAATTGGTATGATAATATTTTTAATACTTTCCATTTTAATGGATCATTTTCTATTATGCAACTTCTTGAAGCATGTTTCTCCCATACTTCTAAAGCCCATGTTAAAATTATTTTAGTTATTACTATTCTTTGGTATATTTGGATGGATAGAAATGATGCTAAGCATTGTAATATTTCTATGAATTATCATCATATTATTTCTAGAGCCAAATATAAAATTTTGTCTCTTTTCAAAGCTAATCTTCTTACTCACTCTAATTTTAAAGGGTGCAAGTTTGTGGCCTTGAATTTTGGGATTATCCTTCCCCCAGGTAATGTCTCTCCTACCCCAGAAAATTATATACTAGATTAAACATAATTTTCACTACATTAAGGTTAACACTAATGGCTCGATTTCTAATGGTTATTATGGCTGTGGTGGGATTTTGAGAGATAGTGTTATTTGTTATTTGTTATTTCACTACATTAAGGTTAACACTAATCTCTACTTTTATTGCCCCTTTAGAACCTTGTTATGTGTTATTTGTTGAGCTCAAAGGCTTTCATCATGGCAATTCCATTTGTTTACAACAAGGTTTTCATAAGATCTTATTTGAAGTTGATGCTCTCCTTCTTTTAGATTTACCTTTATCTTATGCTCATGGTAATACTGAAGTGTATTATTTACTTAATCATACTAGGAGGCTTCTTCCTAACCTAGATTTTCAAATTTCTCATATTTATAGGAAGCCAACTCTTGTGACTTTCTTGCCAATTTGGGGCCAAGTCTTCTTCTTTGCAAATGTTTTCTAATGATGACATCCCTTTCCTTTTAAGGGGTCTTTGTGAATCTTGATAAAATTGTTATGTTAGAAACTTTTAGCCTTTTTTTCCTCTGTGGGGCTTTGGCTCTCCCTTGTTATTAATTTTGAATATTTTGGTTTTCTCTTTTCTTGGTTTGGTCTTGATTTTTTCTTCTCATAAACCTACTTTTATTTTCTAGTTTGGTTTCTTCCCATTCTTTGGATGGGTTGGGGTTGTTTTTCCATTTATTGGATTTTGTTGTTATATATTTATTTTTGGTTTATTTTCTCTCCCAACCTATAGAGGTATTCTGGATGGTGTTTATTTTGCTTGTCTTCTAGTTGGTGTGGTTCTCTTTATTGGTTGGATCTCTGTGTAGCCTTTTTTATTTACTCTAGATTTTATGGTTGGTTGTTTACTGGTGTTTCCTAGTTGTGGGCTTTTTCTCTTTCTGGGTGTTGCTTATGTTATTTTTATGACCTTCCTATTATGGCTGGCTAATCTATCATCTTGTTGTTTTGTCGGATGGTTTTCCAATTGCTTTTTTGTTCTCTCTTGGTTTTTCTCCTACTAAGAGGAGTTGTGTGACCATGAGGGCTCTTTATTTTTTTGGTTTGCTTGGAGAACTATTTTCTGTGGCTATCTATCCTTTCTTTAGTGTTGTTAGTGAGTGTAAAGTTGGATGCTTCGGATTGCTATATCTTGAATATTGGGTGTGCCTTTGTATGAGGTTCTATTTTAATTTGTTATTTATCTGGAAGGTTGCAAACTCTTGGTTGGATGTTTTTTGGACTTAGCTAATGATGATTGGGGTTCTTGTTTGCTTGTTGTTGGGTTTTTTGTGATCCTAGAGGGCTCTTTCAATTTCTATTTTTGGTTGTTGTATCTAACTATTTAAACTAGATTCTCTTGTCCTTGGATTTGCATTGGTGGCTATTTTCTACGGCTTTCCATTGGGATTTTTTCAATGTTTGTAGATTACTCTTTCTATCTTTCATCGATGGTTCTAAGTCTATTGATTTGAATCCTTGGTCTTGGTGGCTTGCGGGGTGGACTACTTCTCAGATTGGGTGCTCTAGTTGGTTTGGTCAAAAAAGTATTTACTTTGTTATAATTTTCTTGATCTCTATGCTTGGGAACCTACTTTCTTTCCCATTCTTCTCTCTAATTTCTACCTATTTTTTTCATTTTCATTTTGTTCTTCCCTTTCTTTTGATGGTTTTTTGGTTCCTAACATGTTAGTCTTCTTGTTCTGGATAGTATTATTTTGGTTCTTTGCATGTTCATTTAATGAATGATCATATGGTCCTCATTTTCCTTTGTTTGGTCTCTATTTAGTCCTTTTCCCATATTGTGAGGTTTGCTCCTAACTGTTTAATTCTTTAGTGGTGGCTTTGGTGGTGCTCCCTCGTAACTTTCACGATAGGTTACCTCCTTTATTGAGTTAATATATATCATTCTGGGTGTTTTGTGGTTAAATTTGTTGTTTGAAGTTTTGCAAGTTTGTGCGATGATCGTGGATAAGGTGCTACAAGAGGTATCTTGCAATGATGGCCTTGATGTTTCCCACTCCTTTTTTTTTGTATATGTAATTGTAACCCTTCACTTGAAGTTTGGATGCTTACATATGGTGCTACTCCATAAGATGATTATAACTGCGCTTGAGCCTTTTCTTCATCTTTTACTTCTATATTTTATTAACTATTTTCTGTACTCATCCTTTTACAAACTTATTGAGATCTCTAGTACTGGGTTGGGAGACTTTGTGCTTTTTGTTGGTTTCAAAAGAGCGGAGGAAGTTCTTGTTGATTGTCAATTATTTTGGTGGATCTCTGTTTCTTTTTTTATTAACACTTTCATTATCTATTAGCTAGGGGCTTATCTAGGACTTTTGTAGCTCTTTGAGCTTAGAGATTTGCCCCTCTGGACTTTGTACCTTTTCTTTGTGGCAATAAATTTTCCTAAAAAAAAAAAACCCTAAACCTAAATCTTAAAACCCTAAAACCCTCAACCCTAAACACTCCTAAACCTACCTAAACCCTAAACCCTAAACCCTAAACTCTAAACCTGCCCTAAACTCCTAAACCTAAAACCTAAACTAAACCTAAAACTAAACCTAAACCCTAAAACCATAGCAAACCCAAATAAAATAAAAAAAATAAAATAAATTAAAGACTAAATAAAAACAAACAATAAACCTAAAAAAGAAAACCTAAAAAAATAAAATAATAAAACTTAAACCTTAAACTAAAAAAACCTAAACTAAAATAAATAAATCTTTCCTAAACCTAAATAAATAAACCTAAACCTAAACTAAATAAAATAAAATAAAACTAAATAACTAAATAAAAATAAATAAAATAGAATTAAACTAAAACTTAAACCTAATCTAAAATAAATAAAACTAAAACTAAACTAAAATAAAAATAAAATAAATCTTAAAAATAAAATAAAAAAATAAAACTAAAATATTAAATAAAATAAAATAAACTAAACTAAATAAAATAAAATTAAAAATAAAATAAATAAAAAAATAAATAGCTTAAATAAACTGGCACTTTGATTTAACAAAGAATATACCCTAGGCCTGCCTGTGCACTGGATCCTAAAACCCTGAGCCATCACCTAAACTGGGCCCACCCTACAAAGATCGCCCTAAACTAACTCTGAGCTGACTAAATCAAAACCCCACTAAAAGACCTCCCAGGCCACTAAAACCTCCCACCCTAGGAAACCACATGCCTACTAGACTGATGCCCTGAGCCTCAGTCCCAAACTGAGCTCTAAACCTGGGCCCTTAACCCTGGGCTACTACCATCCTAAATACTAAACCTGGTAAATAAAAGATTAAAACTAAATAAACTAAACTGAAAACCTAAAATAAATAAAAATAAACTTAAAACTACTGAGCAAACCTAAAATTAAAATAATAAACTAAAATAAACTAAATAAACTAAACCTAAATAAATAAACCTAAATCTTAACTAAATAAAATACAATAAAACAAACCTAAAACTAAAATAAAACCTAAAATATTAAACAAAATAAAAAACTAAAAATAAATCTAAACCTAAAATAAAACTTAAAAAATATAAATAAAAAAACCAAAAAATAAAAACATAAACTAAACTAAACCTAAAATAAACAAAATAAACCTAAATAAAATAAATAAACTAAATTAAATAAATAAATAAAATAAAATAAATAAATAAATAATAAACTAAATAAACTTAAACTACTTGGTTTACTTTTAAAAAATAAAATAATAAACCACTAAATAACTAAACTAAAACCTCCCTAAACCATGAGCCAAAACTAAACTTAACTGGGCTGCACTAAATCCTGGGCTCCTGGGCCCTGGGCCTTCCTGGGCCCTGAGCCAACACTCTGAGCTAGCCTAAAAGGCCCTACCCAGCTCACTCGGACTAGCCACTGAGCCACTACCCACTTCTGAGCCCTGGGCTGGGCCCTCCTCACTTCCAGGCCCTGGGCCCTTACCCTAACCACCTAAACTGAGCCTTACCACTGACCTGAGCCAACCAGGCCCTAAACCCTGGGCCCTAAACAGGCCAATCCCTGGGCCTCTACCACTCTGCCTAGGCCACACCCACTCACTAAACATACCCACTACCCCACCTCCTGACCTAAACCTAAAACCAAAAAAAAATAAATAAATAAATAAACTAAACTTTAAATAAACTAAACTCTAAACCTAAACTAAAATGTAAAATAAAAAAATATAAACTAAAATAAAATATATAAAACCTAAACAAAATTAAAATAAAATTAAGAATGAAACCTTAATAAAATAAAAGCAAAATGTAAATTAAAATAAATAAACCTAAAATAAACTTAAAATAAAATTAAATAAAAATAAAACCTAAACATAAAAATAAACTATAAAAATAAAACCTAATAGACCTAAACCTAAGAATACCTTGTAGCGGAGGAACATCACCGTCAACCATGCTCACTCTAGAGCTGGCGGTGGAGGCGATGGCGGAGGCAGTGGTTATCGTAGTGGTGGTGGGGGAACTAGAAGTGTTGGTGAACATGGAGGTGGTGGTCGGAGTAGTGGTGGTTATGGAAGCGAGAGGAGTGACAAAGGTTACCTGGGTGTGGCGGTGGGGAGATCAAGATGATGGTGGATCTAATACCGAGGGGGGTGGTTGAGAGAAGCTAGAAAGAAGAATAGATCCAATCTTACAATGGGCGTGTCTTCTGGTAGAGACAATTCTAGTTATCTAGGTTTTGATTTGCTCTATGCTAATTTTATCTATGTCATACTTGTCATAAAAACTTGATGTGTTACTTGGTTGATGAAATCAAAAAGAAAAAATGTTTAATCTAAATTTATTCCCTAAACCCTAAACCCTAAAAACCCTAAACCCTAAACCCTAAACCCTAAACCTAAACTAAAACTAACCCTAAACCTAAACTAAACTAACCCTAAACCAAACCTAAACCATAAACCCTAAACCTAAATCCTCTGGAAAGCTAAAAACCTAAACCTAAACTAAATAAAACCTAAAAATAAATTTAAAACCTAAACCCAAAAAAAAAAAAATGAAACTAAAACCTAAACCTTAAAAGAAAATTAAATTAAAAATAAAAACTAAACTAAAATTAAATAAATAAAAATAAAGACCAAACTAAAAAAATAAAAATCCTAAAATAAATAATAATTAAAACTAAAATAAAATAAAATAACTAAAATAAAAAATAAATTATAATTTAATAAAACCTAAATAAATAAACCTAAAACTAAACTAAAAATAAACATAAACCTAAAAACTTAATAAATTAAGATAAAAAACAAACAAAATAAAATAAAATAAACTAAACTAAATAAACTAAATAATCCTAAATAAAAATAAAATAATAAATAATAATATAAACTAAATACCTACTACTAAAAACCCAACTACCACAAAACCCTTACTACACTACTACCATAAACCTACCTGATCCCTGGGCCCTAAACCATCTGACCCTGAAGGCCATAAACTGGCCTAAAACTGACCTTTAACCACTAAACTATAAACTATATCTAAATACCTAAGAACCCTGTCTCCTCCCTACCTACCAAACTAACTCTCTTAACCAAATAAATACCTAAACAAACCTATCCTCCATAAAATAAAACCAAGCATAAATCATTAAAAAAACTAAACCCTAAACCCCTGTAAACCCAAACTAAACACTAAACCCCAAAACTAAAAAAATAAAAATAATAAACCTAAAATCTAATAAACCTAAACCTAAACCTAAACCATAAGAATGGGAATAACCTTGATGGTAAACATCAAATAACAGTAAACTATAAAAAGTATAGTGGTGGCGGGGATCGGAGGTTGGATATGGACTAGTAGTGGTGGTTAAGGTAGGACGATGGAGATACCATGGTGGTATAAGATAATATGATGATGGATCTTGCTATTCAAAAGGTTGGGGTGGTTCTAATGGGCGAGAAATTGAAGAATAAATCCGATCTAAAATGGAACTATGTCTTCAGTTCTAGTTATCTAGAGTTTTTGATTTGCTCTATGCTCATTTTTATCTATGTGTATGTCTTAGAAAACTTAGTGTGTTACTTGGTTGATAAAATAAAAAAGAAGAAATGTTGAATTTGAATTTGTTCTCTGTTAAAAAAATACAAAAAATCCTAAACCCTAAATCCTAAACCCTAAACCTTATACCCTATAACCTACAACCCAAGCCCTAAACCCCAAAACCTAAACCTAAAACTAAATTCCTAAACTTAAATTAAATAAACAAAATAAATAAAAAGAAACCTAAAATAAAATAAAATAAATAAAATAAATTAAAAAACTAAAACCTAACCCTAAACCTAAACCTAAGCCTAAATCAAAAAAATGAAATAAAATAAAAAAAATGAAAAAACCTAAAATAAAATAAAAAAATAAAATAAAAATAAATAAAATAAAATAAAACTAAATAAAACTAAACCTAAACTTATAAATTAAAATAAAACTTAAACCCTAAAATAAAAAAAAAAAAAACCTAAAATAAATAAAATAATATAAAAATAAATAAAAGCTAAAATTAAAATGACTAAACCTAAAACCTAATCCTAAACTAAATAAAATAAACTAAACTAAAATAAACATAAACCTAAATTCAAAAAATAAAAAAAATAATCCTAAATAAAATTTAAAACTTAAACTAAAGAAAATTAATAACCTATAACCTAAAAAAAATAAAATAAAACTACATAAAATAAAAAAAATAAAACTAATCAACATAAACCTAAAATAAAACAAAAAAAATAAAATAAATTAAACTTAAATAAAATAAACCTAAAATAAAATAAATTAATTAAAATAAAAAATAATAAAAATAAAGATATAATAAAATAAACTAAAATAAATAAAAATAAATTAAATAAACTTAAAATCTTTGGGTTTATGTAATTTAAAAAAAACCCTAAACCACATGCTAAATCAAAAACCCTAAACCCTCACTAACCTAAACCCCTGACCATACTAAACCATAAACCCTAAAACTTTAAACTAAAACCTAAACCCTAAACTTAAACCCTAAAGTAGCAAACCATAAACCCCACATACCCAAAACTCCAAACCCAAAACCCAAAACCCTAAGCAAACCCCACACAAACCTAAACCCAACTTAAACCCCAAAGTAACTAAATAAATAAAAAATAAATGAAACCCTAAATTCTAATACCTATACCTAAACCTAAGAATGGGAAGAACCTTGTAACATTACAATCAACCGTTCTAAATTTGGCGATGGAGGTGAAGTTGGAGGCGGTGATTATCGCAGTGGTGGTGGCAGATCTAGTGGTTTTGGTGGATATGGCGGTGGTGGTCGAAGTAGTGGTGGTTATGGAGATGAAAAGAGCGATGAAGGTTATAGTCGTGGTGGTGGGGAGGGAGATAGGGATATGATGGTGGATCCACTACTTGAGAGGGTTCATGGGAGCTGGAAAGCATATGAATTCGATCTAATTTCCTATGGAACTATGCATTTATAGTAGAGATGGTTATAGTTATCTGTGGTTTTTGATTTGCTCCATGTATGCTCATGTTTTATAATGTCTTAGAAAACAAGGTGTGTTAGTTGGTCCATTAAATCAAAAAGAAGAAATGTTGAATATGAATTTGTTCTCTTTTAAAAAAAACTAAAACCCTAATAAACTAAAACCTGAACCTACCTAAACCTAAACCTAAACCCTAAACCTAAACCTAAACCCAAAAACCAAAAACCTAAAATACCCCAAAAAACTAAACAAACCTAAACTAAACCCAAACTATAAACCTAAATCCCAAACCTAAACCTAAACCCTAAACCTTAAAATGCTATAAACCTAAAACCTAAACTAAATAAAACTTAGAAATAGATAAATAAAAAAAGATTAAATCAAAATATAAATAAAATCTAAAACCTAAACTAAACTAAACCTAAAAATCCTAAAAGAAAACTAAGAAATAAAACTATAAATAAAATAAACCTAAATAAACTAAATACCTATAAAAACTAAAAATAAATAAAATAAATAAGCTAAAATAAAATAAAATAAACCTAAAATAAAACAATAAATACTAAATAAAACATAAGCCTAAAGAATAAACCTAAAAAATAAACCTATATAACCTAAACCCAAAAATCCTAAACCTAAAATAAATAACCTAAACTAAACTAAAATAAATAAACCTAAACCTAAACCTACTAAACCTAAACCTAAATAAAATAAAATAAATATAATGTATACCTAAACTAAAATAAAAAAAGTAAACCTAAAATAAAAATTAAACCTAAAAAAAAATAAAATAAAACCTAAACCTAAACTAAATAAAATAAAAAATAAGCCTAAACCTAAACCTTAAAAATAAACTAAAATAAAACCTAAACCAAAATAAATAAACCTAATAAATAAATAAACAACAATAACAACAACAACAACAACAAGCCACCTAGTGATACATGAATCCATCATCTCAGAATAGTGTCAAATTTTCATTCAATTCAATACTAATGTTTTTTTATACATCTTAGCCATGTCTTTTTGGTCTGCCTTCTTAACATAAGGCAATTCTAAAACTAACAGGATGGTGCTTTATGTGGCCAAACCATCTAAGGTGACTCTCTCTAATTTTATCTTCCACTAAAGCTACTCCAACTGAACATACACATTTCACATTTTATCTCTAATACCTAATCCACGTCCTCATCTAACATTTAACTTAGTCTCAAGCTCTCTTTATTAACATTCTACACCATAAATCATTACAAGTCTTACCATCTTATAAAATTTTTCTTGAGGTTTAAGTACTTTTCTATCACTCTTAAAAATAAAATGAATTCTACTAATCTCCATCTATTTCACCATCACATTGAACAATAGAGCCAAATATCTGGATCACTCTCTCATTTTAATGACTTGTTCACCTAATGTCACCAAATTCTATAACTTCTACTAAAATTACAATCCATAAATAAACTAAAATAAATAAAAAATAAACCTAAATAAATAAAAATAAAATAAACTAAATTAACTAAAATAAACTAAATAAATAAACCTAAACAATTAAAGAAAAAAAAATAAAAAAAATAAAAAAAAATAAAAACCTACTTTACCCTAAACCCCAAACTTGCAAACCCTAGCTAAATCCTAAACCTTAAAACCATAAACCCTAAACATCCTAACCTACAACCTAAACCCTAAAACCTAAACTAAACCCAAAGTACCTAAAAAAAAAAAAATGACTAAATAAACCTAAAATAAAATAAATGACCTAAACCTAAATAAAAAGATAAAATAAGATAAAATACCTAAACTAAACCTAAACATAAACTTAACCCTAAACCTAAAAATAAAATAAATATAAAAATAAACTACAAAATAAAAAACCTATAATCTAGAAAATAAAAAATAAAAATAATAAACCTAAATATAATAAAAACTTAACATAAAATAAATAACTAAATAATAAATGAAAAATAAACCTAAAAAGTAAAACTAAAACTAAAACCTAATGGTTTGCTTAATTTTAAAAAAACTAAACCTAAATCTGACCCAAAATCCTAAACCCTAAACCACAACTAACAAAACCTAGCCTAAACCCTAAACCCTAAACACCCTAAACCCTAGGCCCTAAACCTACCTAAACCCAGAACTAAACCAAAGTAAATAAAAAAAAATAAAACAAACTAAATAAAATAATAAAATAAAATAAAAGCTAAATTAAACCTAAACCTAAACCTAAAATAATAATAAAAGTAAACTAATATAAGAAAAAAACTAAAAACTAAAAAAAATAAAATAATGCTTAGAATAAAAAATAGAAATAAAATAAAAACTAAACTTAAAATAAAAATAAAATAAACCTAAAATAAAATAAAATAAAAACTAAACTTATAAAATGAACCTAAAAATAAAACCTAAGTAAATAGAAAATAAAAAAAAGAAACTAAAAAAATACTTAACCTAAAATAAAAAAAATAAACCTAAACCTAAAACAGTTAAACTAAAATAAATAAAACCTAAACCCTAAACTAAATAAAATAAAATAAACTAAAAAATAAACCTAAACTAAACTAAAAAATAAATACTAAAAAACCTAAAAGCTAAACTTAAAAAATAAAATAAAACCTAAAAACCTAAAAATAAAAATAAAACCCAAACATAAAATATTAAATAAAAAAAACTAAACTAAAAATAAACATAAACCTAAACCTAAAACCTAAATAACTAAAATAGAAAACCTAAACTAATATAAATGACCTAAAATAAATAAACTAAGCTAAATAAATGAATGAAAATAAAGCTAAATAAAAAAAAAAGTAAAATAAACTAAATAAACTAAATAAAACTAAACCTACAAGTTTACTTAATTTTTTTAAAAAAAACCCCAAAACCCTAAACCCTAAATCTTAAACCCTAAACCCTTAAAGAACCCCTAAACCCTAAACCTTAAACCTACAACTTTAATCCCAGCCTAAACCTAAACCCTAAAACCCTAAAGCTAAAAGTAAAACCTAATCCAAAAGTGAATAAAACCTAAAAATAAAGTAAATAAACAAACCTAAGCATAAATAAATTAAAAAAATAAAAAAATAAAAACCTAAACTAAAACCAAAACATAAACCTAAAAATAAATCAAAATAAAGAAAAGAAAAATAAACTCAAATAAAATAAATAAAAACCTAATCTAAACTAAAAAAGAAAATCAAGCTAAGAATAAAAAACCTAAAAAAATAAAAACTAAACATAAAATAAAAATAAAATAAACCTAAAATAAAATAAAATAAAAACCTAAACCTAAAAAATGAACCTAAAAAATAAAACCTAAAAATAAATAAAAAATGAAACCCAAACTCTATACTAAAAATAATAACTTAACCTAAAATAATAATGAAATAAACAAAATAAAATAAACCAAGGCCTACACTAAAATAAACTAAACTAAAATAAATAAAACCTTTACCTAAACATAAAGTAAACTAAACCTAAACCATGAACTAAATAAAATAAAATAAACAAAATAAACTTAAACCTAAAAAAATAAACCTAAAAAAAACCTAAAACCTAAATCCTAAAAAACCTTAAAAAAGCTAAAACCTAAACTAAATGAAACCTAAAATAAAATAAATAAAAACCTAAATAAAATAAAATAAAATAAAATAATAAAATAAAACCTAAACCTAAACCTAAACCTAAAAGAAAAAACCTAAACTAAAATTAAATTAATAAAAACTAAACTAAAAAAAACCTAAACTCTAATCTAAAAGACGAAACCTAAAATAAAGAAAAATAAACCTAAACCCTAGCCTAAATCTAAACTAAAAAATTTAAATAAATGATAAAATGACTAAAATAATACCTAAAAATATACCTATAAAACCTAAAAACCTAAAGAAATATAATAAAACTAAACCTAAACCTAAATATAAATAAAATAACATAAAAAAATAAACTAAATAAAAATAAACTAAATAAAAATAAACTAAAATAAATAAACCTAAAATAAATAAACCTAAATAAAATAAATAAAATAAAAATAAACCTAAATAAAAATAAAAAATAAAATAAACTTAAATAAATAAAAAAATAAACTAAATAAACTAAATAACTAAACCATTTAATTAATTTAAAAATAAAAAAAATAAAAATAAAAATAAATAATAAGACCACCTAAACCTACCCCACCCCTCACCAGGCCCTACCCCAGACCCTGGCCCTGTCCCACCCTCCTCTAAGCAAGCTAAACCTAAACCCTAAAACCCCAAACCTAAACTCCACACTCCCCCACCCATACCACTCCCACACCACCATAAACTAAAACTAAAATCTAAACATAAACTAAAGAGATTAACTAAATAAAAATCCTCAAAATAAAATAAAACCTAAACTACATGACCTAAACCTAAACCAACCTAAAGAAAAGAAAATAAAATAAAACTAAATTAAAATAAAATAAAATAATACCTAAATTAAATTAAAAATAGAAACCTAAATAAAATAAAAAATAAACCTAAAATAAAATAAATAAATGTAAAATAAACTAAATAAATAACTTAATCCTAAAACTAAACTAGATAACCCTAAATAAATAAATAAAACCTAAACTAAAGAAAAACTTAAACCTAAAAAAAAATAAAATAAACCTAAACCTATAATAAAATAAACTAAACTAAAATAAATAAAACCAAAGCATGAACCCAAAATAAACTAAACCTAAACCTAAGCTAAACCCTAAATATAATAAAATAAACAATAAAACCTAAAAGTAAACTAAAATAAAACCTAAACCTAAACCTAGAAAATAAAATAAAACCTAAACCTCTGACAATAAGAAAATAACCTAAACCAAAAAAATGAACTAAAATAAAAAACCTAAACTAATATAAATAAACCTAAAATAAATAAACTAAACTAAATAAAAATAAAAAATAAAGTAAACTAAAATAAATGAAAAATAAACTATATGAACTAAATAAACCTAAACCAACCAGTTTACTTAATTTAAAAAAGAATTAAAAATAAAATAACCCCAAACCCTAAAAGCCTAAACCCTAAACCTTAAACCCCAAACCCTAAACCCTAAAACCTACAACCCTAAAGCCTAATCCCCAAACCCTAAACCCTAAACCCTAAACCTTAAACCCTAAACTAACCCTAAACTAACCCTAAACCTCAAACCCTAAAATCTAAACTAGCCCTAAACCATAAACTAACCCTAAACCCTAAGAATGGGTAGAACCTTGACAGTAGGAACATAACCGACAACAAGGCCGCAGTCTAAATCTAGTGGTGGAGGCGAAGGCAGAGGTAGCACTTATCACAGTGGTGGTGGGGGATCTGGTGGTGTTAGTGGATATGGTGGTATTGGTTATGGAGGCGTGAGAAGCAATGGAGGCTACAACTGTGGTGGTGGCGGAGGGAGATCAGATATCATAATCCCACTTCGAGGAGAGGGTAGTTCTGATGGGAACTAGAAATTGAAGAACGACCCATCCAATCACTTATGGAACTGTGTCTTTGATGAGGCAGGTTCTACTTATGTAAGGATTTTTATTTGCTTTATGGTTGTTCATTTTTTATCTATGTCATTGCCCATGTCTTAGAAAATGTGAGGTGCTACTTGGTTGATGAAATCAAAAAGTAGAAATGTTGAATTTTAATTTGTTCTTTATCAAACAAAAACCTTAAACCCTAAACTAAAACATAAACACCAAACCTTAAATCAGAAACCCTAAAACTCAAACCCTAAACCCTAAAGTAACCCTAAACCCTAAGCACTAAATAGCTAAAAACCTAAACCTAAATTAAATAAAACCTAAAAATAAAATAAATAAAAAAACCAAAACCAAAATAAAATAAAAATAAAAATAAACTAAAAACATAAACTAAAACTGAAACTTAAACCTAAACCTAAAAAAGAAAAAAAAACAAAAAAATAAATATTAAATTAAAATAAAATAAATAAAAACCTAAACTAAACAAAAAAATTAAAAAACTAAATAAAAGAAAAACTAAACCTAACATAAAAAAATAAACCTAAAATAAAATAAAATAAAAACTAAATAAAAACCTGAACCTAAAAAATAAACCTAAAAATAAAAAAAAATAAAGCCTAAATCCTAAACTAAAAAAAAACCTAAACCTAAAATAAAAATAAAATAAACAAAATAAAATAAAGTTGAACCTAAACTAAAATAAACTAAGCTAAAATAAATAAAACCTAAACCTAAAGCAAAAATAAACTAAACCTCAACCTTAAATTAAACTAAATAAAATAAAATACACTAAAAATAAACCTAAACCTAAACTAAAAAATAAAACCAATAAAAAACTTAAAATAAAAACCTAAAACCTAAACCTAAAAAAATAAAATATAAACCTAAACCTAAACCTAAATGTAAAAAATAAAACCTAAGCCTAAAATATAAAATAAAAATAAAACTCAACTAAAAAATAGACCTAAACCAAAAAAATAAACTAAAATATAAAACCTAAATAAATAAACTAAACTAAATTAAAATAAAAAACTCAAATAAATAAAAATAAACTAAATAAACCTAAACCTACAGTTTTGCTTAATTAAAAAAACCTAAACCTAAAATCACTAAACCCCAAACCCTAAACCTTAAAAATCTATAAACTCTAAACCAAACCCTAAACCCTAAACACAAAACCCTAAAGTACTAAACCTAAACCCCTAAACCCTAAACCCAAAACACTGACAAACCTACACCACAGGTTCAGCCTACCCACCTGACCCTAAACCCTAAACCCTAAACTAACCTTAACCTAAACACTTGGGTGTTGATGACAGAACATCACCATCAACTCAACTAATCCCAGTCTAGTAGTGGAGAAGGCGTTGGCAGGTTATCGCGTCATGGGGATGGAGGTAATATGGTGGATATGGAGGTGGTGGTCAATGTAGTGGTGGTTATGGAGGTGGGAGGAGCAACGAAGGTTATAGCCATGGTGGTTTTAGAGGGTGAGATCAAGAATATGATGGCAGATCCTGCTACATGAGAGGCGGGGTTGGTTCTGATGGGAACTACAAAAATTGAAGAACGTCAGATCCGATCCTTTACATTGGAATCATTAAAGTAAAGATGGTTCTACTTATCTAGGGTTTTGATTTGCTCTATGGGTTCTAATTTTTTTCATGGCTTGTGTCCTAGAAAACTAGGTGTGCTACTTGGTTCATGAAATCAAAAGAAGAAATGTTGAATATGAATTTATTCTCATAAAAAAACCTTATACCCTAAACCTAAACCTAAACCTAAACCCTAAACCCTGAACCTAAACCCTAAACCTAAACCCTAAAAAACCTCACACACCTTAAACACTAAAGCCCTAAAACCTAAAAACCCAACACTAAATCCTAAACCCTTAAACTCTAAACCCTAAATCCAAACCCTAAAACCATAAACCCTAAACTCTAAAAGATGCTAAACCCTAAACCTAAAACCCAAACCTTTAACCAGACACTAAACCTTGAAAAGATGTCATTAGGGGGTAGATCTAAAGAATGGCCTAATCCTAACATAATTATGGTAGATAAAGAAGATGTCTTCATGAGACTTTCCTTGACTATTAGAGATTTGAATACCCTAAACCCTAACCTTAAATCATATTATATTACCATATATTATAGTATAATGTAGCATCATATATTCTAGCATGTATTGATTGCTTTTATATGTTATAAGATATTTTAAAATGTTTATGGTATTGTGCCCTATAGTCTATATTAATATAAATCATAAAAAATTGATTTAATGATAATGAAATTTGTTAAATTTGAAGTGGAAGTGTTGTTCCAAAGCTATACTTGTAGTCTAAAAAGTAAGATTTTATGTTCAAAATAAATATTATATGTTGTAGCATAGTATAACATTATATATCATAATATATTGTTCTATGCATTTTAAATTCTTTTAGTATTTTATAATCATGCAGTCAAGCCTACACTAGCATTATTTATAAAAATGTTGATTTAGACTTTAAAATGGTGGAATTTGGCAAAATTCATAATAGGTAGAGCATGGAATTATAATATATTGTTTCAATTTAAAATATGTAAGTGATGTGACTAAAATATATAGTTTTTTATTATTTAGACAAATTTTATGATTTTTTTTATCTTAAGCAATCCCTTGTGATGTGATGATATATAATATGTTATGTGTATTATTATAATATAGGATGTCATAACATAGTGCTGCATTATAGCATACTATTTTGTATTTCTACTTGTGTTCAAAGATATTTTAGTTTGTTATAGTATGATGTAGTAGAGTTTGTATTGGTCTAATTTATAAAAATACTGATTTATAGGCTGAGATGATGGGATTTGGCCGAATTTAGGATAAGCTTTAGGGAGCATCATTGGGGTGTGCTATGGTGTGTCATTTAATCAAAAGAAGGGAATTTTTTTTGCATCCAAAATAAATGTTCAATTTTTAACCAAATTTTATAATTTTTTTTGCTTAAAGTGATTCATTTTAAGGTGTAATGTAAGATAATATATTATATGAAAACATATTAATATATAATGTACATAACAATATAACTTCACATATATAAGAATGTGGTGGTGCGTTACTAAATGTTACTATACATTTTCGTATGTTTTACTTTTGTTATAATACATTGTGTCAAAACTCACAAAAAGGTTAATTTGAAAGTGGAGATGAAATAATTTGGCCAAATTCATGGAACCAACCAAGAAGCAGCACCAAAATTATGCTATTTTGTACCATTTCTAATAGAAAAATAATAATTTTACACCTAAAATGAACATTAATCATATTTTAAAAAAATTATTATTTGTTAATTTTAAGTGATTTTAATGAGGTGTAATAAATAGACAATATATTA